>PVJH01016633.1:0-49986 GCA_004026705.1 Nesogale talazaci
CTTCCGTCAGCAATGCTTGCGGA
This sequence comes from Nesogale talazaci, assembly GCA_004026705.1. Lineage (NCBI taxonomy): Eukaryota > Metazoa > Chordata > Mammalia > Afrosoricida > Tenrecidae > Nesogale > Nesogale talazaci. The sequence goes on from PVJH01016633.1 coordinate 24, forward strand.
TGCAAGAAAAGAAAATAGTTCATGGTACTGAAAAAATTTTGCTTAATTTTTCCCAAGTAGAACATTCTGCATTTTTCACATCCCCAACTTTATATACTACTTAGTTGTCTTTCCATGAAGATTGATGAAATGAATACATTTAACCTCTACCAGCTGGACTTAGCAAGTCCTCGCACCCCTGCGCTCCATTGGTCTCAGTGTCTTCCTTTGTAGATCTGTGTCAGACACAAGGGCTAATGTTGAACTTATGGGCTTTGACAGCACTGGGTTGGGATGCTTTCTCAATGTACACTTTCCCTTTATATAAAGCTCTCTCTCTCTCTCTCTCTCTCTCTCTTTGGCATCACTGCCCTCTGGTGGTCTCGGGAGCTTCCCAGCCTTGCTGCTGCTGAATTTGAACCACCAAGCCAGTGGGCCGCAGTCCCGCACTCAACCACTACGTCACTGAGGCTCAGCCCCAAACTCTCTCTTATACATGAGTTTCTGTGAATTTGTTTCTCTCGTCTACCCAGATTAACACAATTGTAAATATTACATGATAAATTTTCTTTGCTGGACTATTACCGTGTGTTGGCAGTGATGGAGATTACAGTGACTTCTTTTAAGCTGAGGTATATTTTTTTACCGGGCTAAACCCTGGAATGATCGATGGTGGAGGATAAAGATCTAGTTGTTACAGTTTATTCCTCCAGATTTTGGAGTGATGTTTCTGTGTTAGCACGAGTAAGCTAGAGGTGCAAATTCATTAATGCACATGTGTATATAAAGGAGAGGTTTATATACAAGAGCAACTGTACATTAAGAAAACATCCCAGCCCAGTCCAGTCCAAGGTCACAAGTCTGATATTAGCCCATATGTCCGATAGCAGTTTATAAAGTCTTCTTCAGACTCATTGGCTGTCTCCAGATTGACAGGCTAGACTCCACCCCTACACTCTTAACCCTCAAGCTACCACCAGACTAGGTGACTGCCACAATCTGTGAGAAGGAAAATACCTATCTGTGTTCATTCATCAGTTTCATATCCAACTTGATTTCTACAATAACTATTTTTACCCTTTAGATTGTTTTCACAATTGCATTTCTTCCAATGGAGAATAAATATTAAGCATAGTGTTTGAAAAAATACCAAAACATTCTTGCTACCGAAAAGAAGGTGGAGAACAGAGACCCTTTTGAGGACCCTAATAGAGCCCTGGCAGGTGTAGAGGTGATATGTTGAGCTTTGAGCTCCGAGATTGGCAGTTCAAAACCACCTGCAGCACTGCTAGCTGCAAGCCCTGCGCTACAAACCCGTCAACCTCTCCGCAGGAAGGTGATGAGGCTGTCTGATCCGGGAAGGATGATAGTCCCAGGAACCTTGTGTAGGTGCCTCCGAGTCAGAGTCCACCCAGGTCTCTGGGCTTTTAGTTATCTACTTGGTATATGTACACATACACCTCTGGTAGTTTTTATTAACTTATTTTTTACTTGTAGTTTTTAATATATGGAATCCTCTGTGTTTGAGCTATGAACATTCACAGAGGGGGTATGCGATAGAGGCTGTAGTTTTCTCATCTATGGAATGAGACGATTGGATTTGATAATTTTCAAGATCTCTACAACCCTGAAGTTCCTTAATTATTGAGATAGATCAGGTTTATTGTGGGAGTAATTGAAGGGCGGAGAGAGAAATGGCTTGATGAGTCTCGCGTTTCTAGTTCTTGGGTTCCCTGCTTCAGTCGGCAAGGCTCATTTCCTGGGAGACATCTCTGGGAAGCCACATGGACCTACCCTGGGGGCGGGAGCAGCCTTACCAATACTGAGATGCTTACGTGCTCACTGACTCGGCTTTCCTGCAGTCGCGTCTTTGCATGTGTGCGGCAGAATGAAACTGTACATTTCCAAAACTGACTTTTCATAGGAGCAGCCTTTCTCCTGAAAAGGGATGGGTGTGTTTAACTGAGACCTTGCAGTGAGTAGCCCAATCCCTCACTCATAGCTCCAGCTGGTCGCTAATCTAATGTCCGATAATAAAATCTGTCCGGAAATACTCTGGATATGTGCCGGTCCTCAGATGTGAGCCGACGATGGCTTCGCTGAGCATTGGTCTTCAAGGTCAGCATTTCGAACCCACCAGCCGCTCTCCTAGAGAAATCTGAACCCAACCAAACTCAGCGCCATTGGGTCAGTGATGACTCATAACGGCCCCCCTGTTCGGTTTTGCTCCTGTAACTTATGGGAATAGAAGGACCCATCTTCTGATCCATCTGCCCAACACATAAGCACTGCACCACCAGGGCTGCTCTTGTGAGAGAGATGAAGCTTTGGAGTCCAGTTGACGGCCTCAGAAGTACTGTAACGGGCACGGCCACCTTGAGGCCACATCAACTCAATGGCAGGGAGTTGGCTGTGGGCCCAAAGGAAATGTTCAGAAACTCCGAAAACTACCAGACGATCACTGCTCCCTCAGCAGTAGTACCCTGCCAGGCACCCCCCCAGTGAATGATGTGCTCTTCTAAAGCCGACCCCAGTCCTGGCCTCATCTCTTTTAGGGCCCTCTCCATAAAGATGTTTCTCAGAGAGCTGTGTGATAACAAAGTGGACGTTGAAATGTTCTCACATGACTCATGCCCTGCTGAGAAGACATACTCCAAACCACCCGGCCGACTTGCGAGGCAGAGCTGCTCGTGTAGTCAGTGGGTAGATGGCTGGCACTGCTTTGATGCCTGGTGTCTTCTTCCCAGAAGAGAGCCCTGGTGAGGCAGCGGACTAAGCCTGAGGCGGCAGTCGAACAGCCCAGGGAGACAGGCTGTCTGCTCCTGTAAGCAGTTGCCTACATGTAGGCTCCCTCTGGTTGGAGTCAACTCGGGGGTGGTGGGTTCCACTGTGGCTTTCTTTATAAGCAAACTTTGGAAAGGAAAATAAAACATTCTTGACAAATATGGAGCCCTGCTGGTGCTGTCAGGTAAGCCGACCACCAGGCTGGTGGTTCAAGCCTCCCGGCTGGGGCTGGAGTGCTCCACAGGAGGAAGATGTTGCCATTAGCCCCCAGTGGATTGATCCCAGTGGGCATCGTACACCCGGCTGCTATGAGCTATTTTGTTTGTTTTCTGTGGGGGTGGTTGTAGAAGCTGTGTATCTGCGCACATCTAAAAGCCAGACACACACACACACACACACACACACACACACACGCTATTTCTATGGCCCCTCAGAGTCTTAAAACAATTTCCGGTATTTTTAGAGATGACTGGAAATACTAAAGCACTGCTTTCTCTTCCAGCTCCGAAGATAAAGTAACCATCCACTTTGTGAACCGTGATGGCGAAATTTTAACAACCAAAGGAAAAGTTGGTGACTCGCTGCTGGATGTTGTGGTTGAAAATAATCTAGACATTGATGGTTTTGGTGAGTACAGAGCATTCCTTAAAAATCTCAATTTGAAATGACTGAGTCAGTATCCACTTTCTTGAGGGGGTGGAGGTTAGGGGGAGGGAAGAATTTTAATTTAGAACATGCTAATTAAGTGAAATATAGAAATTCATTATATTAGTGTTAAAGTCTCTTTTGTAAAGAATCACGGAGTCACACTGAGGGCCTTTTCTTCATACTTTTTCACCGCTTAGTGGCCCAAACTCTCCTGTCCTTCCTTGCCCTGCTCTTTTCCGGTGCAAAGCAGCGCTTTGGTGGGGGGGTGAGTGGAAAGGTGGTACAGATCAGAAGCCACCATTGCCCATCACAGCAGAGACATGAAATCGATTTTATTTCACCTTGAAGATCAGCTTACTTTCCTAAGAATTTTTGTTAAGTCATTTACCCATTTCTTCCTGGAAAAAGACAGCTTTTATTTTGAAACAGTTTTTGTTTCTAGACTTTTCCACCACACTGTGGCACGTGCCCTCTATCTTCCCATTCCTCGGACCTCCCTTCAATATCACCTGTGCTCGAGCACCGTCTCTTTCTGGAACAGTGGGTTCCCTGGCCAGCAGCAGCCCCAGGGCAATGCAGATGCTCAGACCTCACTGTCTCAACCTAAACCAAACTCCCTGCCATTGAGTGATTCCTATAGGGCAGGGTAGAACTGCCCCTCTGGGTTTCCAAGACACATTTAGACAAGTAGGAAGCCTCATCTCTCTCCCGTGGAGCAGCTGGTGGTTTCAAACTGCTGACCCTGGGGTTAACAGCCCCACGTGTGACTGCTACTCCACCAGGGTTCCTTGGACCTTACCCCAGGTCTGCTGACTCAGGAGCCGGGGTCGGACCAGGCAGTGTGTGTTTTAACAAGCTCCCTGTGTGATTTGGGCCTGTGCTACTGAGTTTGAAAACGCTTGCTGTAGAATAATGCCTAAGAGACATATTTGGCTATGCTTCTTTCAAGGCACAGTTCACGTAACACATTTAAGAACTATTTTTTTCCAGCGCAGATTTATTAAGTATGCCCCTCTGTATTAATGCTTATCAAACGTTACCTTTTTGGAGAACCTGTCTCTCCTTCGTACAGATTGAAGCAACTTACACGACTGCAGCTACTCAAGTGACTTCAGAAAGTGGACACTGCAGACTTGGCCCTCGGTTAATATTTGCTGAATGCCTGTCTACATCTGATCTTCTCTTCGCCCAGTTCAGAATGATGATAATAAGCACCTCTTGAGTACATGTTCTCTACCAGCATTATGCATTCTATGTTAACACGCCTGAAAGCTAGACTTTCCCCCTTTATGAAGACGCTTCAAAAAATTTCTGGAAAATGGAACTAAAAGATAATGGAATTTTTCCATGAGCTTTTTGATGCTCCTTCACATGTCATAGTTTATATATGTACCGTATCATGACACAGGAGCCCTTGGCAGCGTATTGGTTCCTCATAGGCCTATTAACCACAAGGTTTGTAGTTCAACACCAGTAGCAGTTCTGCAGAAGTCTGCTCCTGTAAAGCATTGCAGTCTTGAGAACCCACAGGAGCAGTTCTGTCCTGTCCTAGTCGGTCTCTATGAGTCAGAATCTACTCGCTGGTAGTGAATTATTATATGATTGGCAGTGTAGTTGCTGCACAGTATGGAGACATGAGGTACACGTGTGGTGTGAGGGAAGCTGCTGTGTTCTCTTTGTCCGATTCTCCAGTCCTGATCCCTAGATTTTAAATCCTAGGGAGTCACGGGTACGTGGCATCAGATGTTGCCTAAACGGATGCCGTGTAGCACGTGACTCTGTTCTCGTCTGTGCTGCAGAATGATTGTTCACCGTTTGGTTCCACAGAGATGAATTTTCAAAAGAGACGATGTTTCTTTTTTGAGACTTGTTTGGAGGTTCTGGCAGGCGAGTGCAGCTACTCATATACCTGTGACCGAAGGGCAGTCCTCCTGCTGGGGAAGGTCCTCCTCTTCAACGGAGCACACAGCTTCGGGAGGGACGGGCATGCAGCTGTCAGTGAGGGAGGAGATGGACACCCGCTGAGCCAGCCAGATCCCCCTCACATCCGGGACGTGTCCTGCCTGACTGAAACCATCTCTGGGAGCAGTTTCAGTTCAAAGTTTAAAGGGTAGTTCATGCCTCAGGGTGATAGTGTCAGCCAACCCAACGAGCCTAAACTTTGTAAGGACCTGGTGGTTTTGTTTTTTATTACAGTTTTCTTTCATCAGGGATTCTGTCGATTATGCTCCTGATCAGTTCTTCTGGTCGCCAGGTAGATGAAACTGGCCCGTGGAGGCTTTTAGTCTTATAATTCCAGCTACAGGCTCTAATACAGTTACAGCAAACACTCCAACACAGATTCCATCCCGGACTGTTCAGACAAATGATCCATGGTGTTGGGACCCAGGAACATTTACCCCTGGTTGTTGACACTAACACCTTTTGAAGCCTGAACAATTTGATGAGTTGTGACCCAATGAAAAAAGGGAGGGCTCGCTAGTGCTCAGAGGCGATGGAAAGCTTAACACCCCTGCCTGCTCACATCTTCAATGAGACCTGTGTAGGGCTTATTTGGCAAGGCCTTTCTGAAGTTGTGAGAGCCCTGGTGGTGCAGTGGTTATGTGTTGGGCTGCAGCCCACATGGTTGGGCAGTTCGAAACCACTAACAGTTTTGTGGGAGAAAGGCTGGGCCTTCTATTACCGTAAACAGTTCCAGAGACAGTTATAGTCTCGGAAACCCACAGCGTGGTAGCTAAGAGTTAGTATTGACTCAGTAACAGTGGAGGGGTATTTTTTTCTTTTCATAAAATGTAATGATATGTAAGACTTAAAAAAACATGGTATACTTTTACCGTCTCTACACATGCTAACCTAAAAGGCCCTCGAAAACCAAAAACATAGTCTTAATATATCTCATGTTTTAAAAAGGTTTCTAAAATAAATATTGGGAAATATTGGACTTCCCAGTAGTTGTTTTGGAGTAAAGATAAATCTACATAGAAAGCGCCCTGTGGTAATGTGTTAGGCGGGGTTGACTAGAGATAACAAGTCCAGTGACACTCATCATATGCATGTGAGAGAGAGCTTTATATCAAGAAGTCATTGCTTCATCAGGACAACAGCCCAGCCCAACTAAAGTCCATAATTTCGATCCTAGTCCATAAGTCCATAAATCCTTCTTCAGACTCACACAGCCACATGCAGTGATGCAGAATGCAGGAAGATCACAGGCCAGTGGGTGCAGAGTCTTGTGGGTCCAATGACGCTGGACACATCTCCAGGCTCATGCAGGCCTCAGGGTGGTTCCACAACAGGAGGGTGAAGGCAAAGCGGGGGAGGCTTCCAGGACCCTCCTTAGGAGAAGATCATGCTCTCAAGGAGGCATCTTCAGGCTTGTGACCTGATTGACAGGCTAGACTCCACCCCTACACTTTTTATTTCTTCAAGTTGATGTGAAATTATGTAACTACCACAGATATCTTTTGTGTTTGCGTCATACACATGTTGCTGTTAATCTTGTTTGGGTCTCACAATTTGGGTGGTGAGGGGTACATTATCACTGTGTGAGGGTGGGTAAAACAATGAGTATTGTTCATGGCCTGGGAAACGCATGAGATGATTGTATAATGGAATCTTTTTGCCTGCACAGATAAGCTAGTGCCAGGCATTTCAGCCTGGCTTGTTTTTATAAGCACATTTCTTTAAAAAGCATGAGAGTAGGTGACAGGAGGACAGACATGGTACAGTGAGTGGTGCATAGTATTATTTGATGGCAGTAGAGTTAAAAATGACATAAGGGATCTGCTAGACCCCTATAAAACAGACGACCTGCTTATGTTGTAAAATTTTTCTTAGGAGAGAGAGGTAAAGTTAAAAAATCAAAGAGGTAAAGTTAGGATAAGAGAGATTGGAGGAAAGACAAGTGAAAGGAGAAGCCACAAAAAAAAAAAGTGTGTGTGTGTATGTGTGAGAGAGAGAGAGAGAGAGAGAGAGAGAGAGAGAAGGAATCTATACAGAAAAATGAACAGTGAGAGAGAGAGAGAGAAGGAATCTATACAGAAAAATGAACAGCTCCTGCTGTCTGCTTTGCCTGACCCCTCTTGCGATGTTGTCACCAGCATTGTACTGCTGTCTGCTTCTCCCTTAGCCACTTGAGCTTTCCTGGTCACTCAGTTCCCTGCCTCCTTCACTGTCCCTGTCTGGAAGATGAGGATGTGGCGCTCCTTTCCTTTCAGGCCCCAACACATAGCATGCTCACACGCACACATGCGCACCCAGCCCCTCCCCTCTGCGCACGCTCCCAATATCAATATAATTTTTGTTAGAGCAAGGTAGTATTTGTCTTCTTTGGTTCTATATAATTATTTTTTTCTATTTGCCCAGTTTTCAACTTCCTTGTTACTATTAATTCAACCCAATTTCAGTTGTTTGGTGTTTTTTTAACTTTTAAAATTTTATTTATTTATTTTCCAATTTCAGTTTTTATGATTATATTAGAATTTATAATTTCTCCAGTGGACCAAAATGAGGATAAAATGATTCCTGTTTTATTTTTCCTTGCATATGAAGTGAAGCAGTGAGTAAATACATGTGTGAAAAGGAACAAATGTATATATTTGAAGCAACACAAACTTTAAACCCATATTTCTTTTGTATCAGTAAAGAGCTTTTGTGTGAACCAGACATCGTCAAGGTTTCAAAGTGCATTGTAACGTTCTGTCACTAGGGGGCAGTGGCATCTCTGTGTCTGTGAGTCTGAGTTGAGTTCATTCAGTGGCACTGAAGAGCGTAGAGGGAGTCCTCGGTCTCCTTCTATGTTGTCTACCCTGATAACCATGCCTAGCTATGTGTATTCTTTCTAGGTGTATTGGTTTCCTATTGATATACTTCGGACTCTAAGGAGCCCTGGTGACTGTGAGTAGAAGTGGGGATGCTCATCCTAGGGCGGATGGGTCAAAGCCTCTAGCCGCTGCACGTGGCTGTGCCTCTTTAGCTCGTACACAAGTACCAATCATCCTTTGTCAATCTCATGTTTATTTGCTACTGACTGGTGTCTGAATGTCCCTCTGGTTTTGTGGACTGAACCGTTACTTGTTGGGCTGTTAACCCCAAGGGTTGCAGTTCAAACACACCAGGTGCTCTGCAGGAGAGAGACGTGGCTTTCGACTCCTGTAAAGATTTACAGCCTAGGAAACACTCAGGTGCGGTGTAATTCTGACCAGAGGGGCGCTATGAGTCAGAATTGACTTGATGACAGGGAATTTGCCTGTTTTGTGGTAGTTCTCTCACAAACAGCATTCTCTGCTTTTTAAGTTAGGTACTCATTTCTTGGCAGTGGTCACGCTGAACTCACAGTGCTTCTGATTATGGGGTGTACTGTGGAAATCAACGGATTCCTGTTAAGGTGGAAATGCTCAGGAAGCAGCTGCCAGTCAGGACCCGCGACAGACTTCTGTCGGGGTGCTGCTACTTAATGTCCAGAGGCTTGCCACATCTGTAAGCCTTCTCCCCAAGGCACTCAGCTCCAGCTCCGTGCATCAACGAACTCAGCTCCCTGAATTTGTTGCCCAGATGCGCCCCAAAGCACAAGCCAGCCTCCTGCCCCAAAGCACACAGCTTCGCTTGCCTTGAGGGCTGAGAAGTCTACTGCCCTGCCTCCTGGCTTCTGGCTGTGCTGCTGCTCCACTTCTACTCCTCTGTCAGAGCTGCTTCCTGGACCAAGGAGGGTCCCTGCACAGGGATCTAGAGGGCCAGAGGATGGGCTCCACGCCTGGCTCTTACTGGTAGTGAGATATCCCTGCCTGCTTCAGAGAGGATTTATTTGCAATGCAGCAGGGACCATTGTCCCGGTCCCATTGTTAGCAAGCACTCACAACCGAATCCTTTGTGTTTCCCGTCAAACCTTCCATCCAGACCCATCCTGAGAAAGTAATTTGAGGAGTTGTAGAGACTATGGCTAGAAAAGCCACATTAAATAATCTGCTGTCCTACAGTGGTCCATTAAATTTTAAAGCCTCTAATAGTTCGAATTTGACATCTATTAAGTGCTACTGTTGAAAAATATACCCCCAAATTAGGTTATAAAAAAGGCCCAAGTCCTGGTGTGATGGGTATCTTAGTTATTCCTGTTGCTATAATATAAATGCCGTATGTGGATTTACCAAATAGAATTTTAATCTCCCATAGTGTAAGAGGCTGGAGGTCTGAATTCAGGGAGCCAGCCATGGGGTAAGACATTCTTTGTCATCTTCAGGTGAAAGTGCTTGTTTCCTTGCAGTATCTGTGGGCCCCACGTATTTTGGAGATCGCCCTGGGTCGTGGCAGCTTTCTTTCTCTGGGCCATGAAGGCTCTCAGTGCAGGGGATCCAGATCCAAAGACCACAGTCAGCTCCCAGCTCCTCTGTTTTAGTGTTCCCAAGGTCCCTCTGGTCTCTGCTTGCATGTTTAATCTTTTCTATGTCTCAGAAGGGATTACTTCAAGATACCACTTAATCTTGCAGATTACGTTCTGCCTCATTAATGTTAACTGCTTCTAACATTGCCTCATTAACAAGATAGGGTAGGATTTACACCCCACAGATACCAGTTCACAGCATGAGGAATAAATACACTGATACCAGTTCACAACTCGAGGAATAAATACAGGACTGAGAACCACAGGCATCAGCCTTCAGAGGCATGTAAATCAAAACCACCACGAGACACCATTTTCCTACCACTCGGATGGCTCAGATTTAAAATCAAAACAATGTAGGGAAATTGGAGCCCTTACCCGGGCTATGCAGAAAATGTAAGGCATTGTGGAAGACAGCGGCATTCCTCACCAACCTAACCCGGCGATTCTGTACCTAGGATTATACCCCAAAGACTTGAAAGCAGAGACTCAGAAACATCCACATGCGTGCTCCTTGTCGCATGACCCACAAGGGCCCCACGGTGAACAAGCCCGAGTGCCCGTGAGTCGGTGAAAGGCTGCCGACATGAGGGGGTACCTCTGTACTCAGTGGGTCACCTGGTTGACAGGAGACATGAAGCCCGATATATGCTCCTATATGCGAATGGGGCTTAGAGATCACCTGCTGAGTGAAATATGTCTACCTCAAAAGGACAAATAACATGTGACCTAACTTATATAAAAAACACACAAGAAAGACAGATCTATGAGTTCAAAATGTATTCGTGCTTATCAGGAGTTGGAGGAAGGGGAAAAGGGAAGGGTGCTAATCACTGTGGAATTGTTGCATTATTTAGTGCAGTGATTCTCAAACTTCCTAATACTGCCACCCTTTAATACTGTTTCTCATGTTGTGGTGACCACCCAACTATCAAATTATTTTCTTTGCTACTTTATAATTTTGTTACTGTTAGGATTCCGGCAACCCTTGTGAAAGGGTTGTTTGACCTCCAAAGGGGTCGCCACCCACAGGTTGAGAACTGCTGGTTTAATGGAAGAGTTGCACAGTCAGTGTGATTGCTGCCAGTAAGTTCTATCTCTGCTTATAGACAGTTGAATTGGAAAAGTTGTGCTGTATATTCACAGTAAACAGGGAAGCATATCTGGTGAGGCTGCTGTGTACAACCAAATATCTCAAGGTATTGATTCCTTAATTTGGAGATATAAGGTCATAGTTTCATAGGATATCCCAATTGGCATCTTAGTATTTTTGCTGTTTCTAATCCACCTCCTACTTTATTGCCCTGTCCTTGGGGGCCTTAAAGCTTGAAGGCAGCCACACATGGCACAATAGTAGGTCTCTGTTCTTCTGGAACAGAAGAGAAGGGAGTTAAATGGAATGGGTGGGCCTGTGCCTCTGTGAACAACGGTCCCCTTCGTCCCAAAAAGAACTGGATGCTGCCCAGCTACCATTACTAAACTTTTTGATTTAAAAAGTTCAGCAAAGGAATCTTTATCAAAAGGGGAAAAATCATTTAGGAATAAACATGCTAACAAATTATATTCCTTAAAATATAAAAATAATGTGAACGCAGTACATCACAATACAGTGAGGAAGGGGTTAAGGCAGGAGAAAATTATAAAAAGTGTTCTTGTTATGAGGTAGATACGTTTCTGTGCATTTAAAAATAATACCATGTAGAAATATTAAATAGTTATAAATTTTATGTAAAGAAGAGTTTAAAAGATATTACACAGAATACAGAACAATCATTGGTGCATATTGAATAGTTAACATAATATATATACATATATATATACTGTGGCAATAGGTTGTTTGTTTTCTCATTTGTTTTATATTCTCTAATGAGTATACCTTCATAAATTAATATATTACAATAAGTAATATTATTAATAAAATATATATGATAAAATTTTTAAAAAGAGGTTGAATCCAGAACACAATTTTGAATTCTCAAAGACTGGAGATTCCCAGATGCCATGAAAGTTGGTTTGAATTCCTCTTAAGTTTATTGCCTTGAAATAATCTTTAAACTCATAACCAAAAATATTTCTTGAAGTCTCCTTAAAACCAAGCCATAGTTTGGCCTAACTAGCTTGAGCCTCAGGCTCTTTTAAAAACGATGTGGGGGCTGAGCCCCGGTGGCGCAGTGGTTGTGTGCGGGACTGCAGCCCACAGGGTTGACGGTTCAAATCCAGCAGCAGCTCTCCAGGAGCAAGGCCAGACTTCCTACTCCCACCAGGGCAGTGAAAGAAAGAAAAACTATATGGGTTAAGACTGACAACAGCAACTTAAGCTCGATGCGAACCCTACGAGGCAGTGAATATAAATAATGGGAGAGAAACAACTCAGAAAAGGCGGTTGAGAAAGGTCATACACTTGAAAGAATATAATCAGAGTCACTAAATGATAAAAGGAAAACATGTTCAGTTCATGTATATTTTGTGTACATTCTCATCAGTGTAAGAGACCAGTTATTGAGTTATGACTTACTATTTTAAAAATCTATATTATGCCCCCAAAGTGTGATCACTTTATATCTGCAAATATGCGATTGCTCTGTTTACATGGGCCTGTGTATGTATGTGTGCATCCATATATGTAAGTAGATATTTACATATTTACCCTCGTTTCTCTATTCCTTTCTTTTTTTAATCTCCTCCATTCCTTTTTACAAAGGGCTTGGTTGTGAAAACACTGGAAACTACCACCAATATTGTTCTAGGGTTGAAGACTGTTAATCAGAATTCTCTCCCCTATCTGGAGCATTATCCTGTGTGTTGGTTGTGACCCATTACAACCCTCCCAGATGCCAGTAGAAGCGCTACCCCACTTTCACTCCGGACGGGATCCAGTTGGTTGTCATAACGCGCTCACCAAGCTCTCTGGCTGCTTTTGACTTTCAGTCCTTGAAGGGGGTGGGGCTATGTTGTTGGGCACAAGACTTTCTGGTTTCGGTGCATCCAACAGCCAACTGCTTGCTCAGAATTTTCCAAAGCAGTCTTCTCCGCAGGTCTTCCCTCCAAATGTAGAACTCCTGTTCCCTCAGCAGTTCTGGATGGGGCTCAGATATTCTAAACCCCTTATGTTGGCTTCAAACAAAAAGTCTTAAACCACCCTCCTCCCCCTGTCATTCTTAAATCCCCTTCTAGCATATCTAATCAAAAACAGGCTGAAGGTGGATTGGAAGCCCTTGTAATCATAATTGATGTCATGTAATCATGATTCATTTCCTGTAGTACAATGCCAGTTAGGAGAAATATTGAGTATCAATTGTGAAGTCAAAGAAGCACATGACCCTTAATCTCTTTAATACTCAAATGCAATAATCCTTTCTCCATCACCAAGGAATCTGCTTATGAACATATATGCCTTGGGGACTATGGCAGGAGGGTTGCAGGGGACAATGACCTCCTATAAATCTCCCAGGAGATGATGTGTTTATTGATTGAGGAGGACTTTGTAGATCAGTGTCGGACATATGCGCTAATGTTGGACTTAGGCGCTTGGACAGCACTGGGTTGGGATGCTTTCTTAATGCACACTTACCCTTCATATAAAATTCTGTTGTATGAGTTTCTGTGGATTTGTTTCCCTGGTTTACACATGTGTTCGTCTGGGTAGACTAGAGGAACAAATTTCATAGACTTGCATATGCATATAAGGAAAAGGTTTATATACAAGAGGAACAGGACATTGAGAAAACATCCCAGCCCAGTGCAGTTCAAAGTCATAAGTTTGATATTAACCCATATGCCCGAAATCAGTCTATAAAGCCTCCTTCCAACTCACGAAGTCACAGGTCAGTGGATGCAGAATCCCAGCGCTGGCAGGGGTCTCCCCATGGCTCCTTGCTTCCAGGGCTCAGGGTCTATCAACAGCATCCAGTGGTGGTAGAAGCAACTCATTGCTGGCAGAGGTCTCCATGTGGCCACTCCAGCTTCAGAGGTCTGGCTCCATCAGGGCAAAGCCAGGTGGCCTCTCCTCTGCCTCCTCCAGCTTCTTGGATGCTGCCATCTTGTCCGTGATTCATCGTCTCTGAGACTAACTCCCAACCACTGGGGAAGATAGCTTCTCATCTTCACGAGGGAAATATCACGAGATTTCCCAGACGTATCAGGAGAAAGCCATGCCCACACAGAGGCCTCATTGACTACTCAATGGCTATCTCCGGATTAACAGGCTAGACTCTACTCCTACATCTCAATCATAAAATTAACATAAGCACATGACTGCCACAACACGCTTCTCTACAGATATTTTAAAAAGTAATATTTATTGTAAAGTAATATGACCATTATCTGTTTCTCTTAGTGTTAGCCTTCTCACACTGGATAGGATGATTTCATTCCGAGTCTTGCAGTTTCTATTGTACTCGCCTTTCTCCAAGTACAGAGAACAAGAAAAGTATACTGAGATAACAACTTGTGGCAAAAAAATTAGAAAGAGGCCGTTCAATAGAATGGGATCATGGATATGTTACATTTATTTGAAGAAGAAATATGGGACTCAAATGTACGGTACAAACTAACCTGTAGCATCAAAAGCTAATCTTTTGTATAACTCAAATTTTGTCAAATTCTTAGTAGAATACTCTTTAAAAAATTTTTTTTTATTGGGGGCTCACACGACTCTTACCACAATCCATCCATCCATCCATTGTGTCAAACACATTTGTTCATGTGTTGCTATTATCATTCTCAAAACATTTGATTTCTATTTCAGCCCATGGTATTAGTTCCTCATTTTCCCCCTTTGCTCTGCCCCCCTCATGAGCCCTTGATAATTATTATTATTATTATTATTACTTTGTCAGATCTTACACTGTCTGAAGTCTCCCTTTACCCACTTTTCTGTTGTCTGTCCCCCAGGGAGGGAGTTACATGTAGATTCAATGACCAGTTCCCCCTTTCTACTCCACCATCCTTCCACCCTCCCTGTAACGCCACTCTCACTACTGGTCCTGTGGGCTTCAGGGGTTGCTAGTTCTGTAGCATTCTGTGTCATTAGATTCCTTCTGGAGTACAGATTGATGTTATGGGCATCATATGTTAAAAGAAAGCTCACTGGACTGAATGGAGGGATTTGCAACTGTGTCGCTAAGGGAATTTTTAATCTGAAGGCAGTGGGGGTGCTCAGCCTTGAGATTCTCAAATACAAGAAAAGCTATTATTTAAAAAAGAATGTGCTTTTGTGGAATAGACTGGATCTCTTAAATGAACATTACACAGTGACCGAAAAACCAAACTCAGTGCCATAGAGTCGGTTCCGACTGCATCCCTGTAAGACAGACTCGAACTGCCCCTGTGGGTTTCCGAGACTCTTAACTCTTTACTGGAGTAGAAAACTTTGTCTTTTTGCTGTTGGTTTCAAACCACAGACCTTCCAGTCCAACTTCCCCAGGGCTCCTTTTACTCGGCACAGTGGAAGCTGTATGTGGATTTAGCAAGTGTGTTGGCTGACTGTGCAGTGGTAATCTTTTTGTCAGGAAGCTTTGAAGCAGAGGTTGGGCCCCACCCACGCGGAAAACCCACTTTCAGAGTGGATCCCATCATAGCTTGGTGGCCCTGCAGGACTTTCCAGTCCTCTTCTCCCTGGGGCTGGCATGATGTAGATACTCACTCTCTAACTGTTACATGAATGTCTTTTGAAAATGAATCAGGAAGAATATTCGTCATTGATAGCCCAGGTGTTCTGAGTGGCATGGTTGAGCAGAGATTGAGAGGGAAGGAAAGGTATTTAGGAGGAGCTTTGATGACTTTTGAGCTCCCTTCATGTACCAAAGCGGAGCACTGGTAGTGTGGTGGCTGTGCATTAGGGTACGCATGGCAAGGTCAGCAGTTTGGAACCATCAGCCATTCCCAGGGGGAAAGATGAGGCTTTCTGTTCCCCTGGAGTCTCAGGAACTCACCCGGGGGCAGCTTTCCTCCGTACTATCGGCTTGCTGTAAGTGGCCATCAACTCAGTGACAGGAAGATTTTTAGCTTCTGCACCATAAACTTCATCAGTTGTGTTGAACAATTTGGGAAAAGGTAAGTAACTCTCCCAGGTGTAATATAAATTATTATGACTTAAGGTTTTAACTGTCCTTTGTGCATGCATGTAAGAATTAGGAAATACGTTTTGAATGTCAAAAGTGCCTTCCAACAACACCTGGCTCTCATCCTTACTGCTATTTAGGAGGGTTGTAAACTGAACAAGTAACGGCGCTTTGAAGGGGGGTGTGTTCATTGTTGGCTGCTTTTGTAGGTGCTTGTGAGGGGACCTTGGCTTGCTCCACCTGCCACCTCATCTTTGAAGACCACATATACGAGAAGTTAGACACAGTCACTGATGAGGAGAACGACATGCTTGATCTGGCCTATGGACTGACAGATCGGTAAGTCAGTGCTACCTGTAACCTGGCTCGACGGCAGCGTCATTCCATCATGTCTCCCAAGACAGGCGTCCTGAGTCTTTTTTTTTTTTTCCATTTTATTATTTATTTATTTCTACTTAATAAATCCGTAGCATTTTGAAAATACTTCAAAAAACCAGGAAGTAATAGGACAAGCTTAAGCTAATAAATGCAACGTAAGAGTCCTCAACTTTTTAAAAATGTCTACAAGTTAAATAGCACAACTGAACAGTTTTATACCTTTAGAAGGCTTTATAGTTAAAACACTCATCCACAAAACCGCTCTAGGGGTTGAACTTATGGAGGAGATAATAGGTATCCCCACAGATCTATATAGGCTCGACAGATGCTATTTATAGATACATGTGTTTATCTTTGCTGAAAATATATCCATGAGTGTGGTGGAACAGCCCTGAGTCTTGTAGGCTGGTTTTTATCTTCTTCAGCTTTTATACATTTTCAGTAGCAATAGATAGCTTTTTTCTTTATTTTGTGCTTCATCTTAATTCCTCTTCTTCATCTTTGTGCAATTGAGCCACATGTGAAAGTTTTCATAAAAAGAAAAAAGATTACTTGGAATTATGAGAAGTATAAACTTTAGATCATAGAATATCCTATTTTCCTGTTTTTAGCTCCATTGAGTTGGGGAAATTTTAATGCTTTTAATGGTATTTTATTCTTCAGGGACAGATAGGAGATTGACAACATTTTTTAGAGTGGAAGGTTTTACCTACTTGATATCAGAAACAATAAAAACAAACCTGTCATGGAGTTAATTCTGACTCATAACGGTCCTCTTTAGGACTTCAAGACCACACATCTGTACAGGGGCAGACAACTTCATCTTTCACCGATGGGACCCCTGGTGGGTGTGAGCTGCTGACCTCGTGTTTAGCACTTCAGCATCTAATCCACGCTACCAAAAATCTTTTTTTTAAAAAGTGGATCCCAAAGGCAGTTTCCTTTTCTTTCTTTCTTTTTATAAAAATCATTTTATTGGGGGCAACTCTAATCACAATCCATACATCTATCCATTGTATGTCAAGCACATCTGGATATTTGTTGCAATCATCATTCTCAAAACATTTTCTTTCTACCTAAGCCCTTGATGTCAGCTTCTCAGTTTTTCCCTTCCCTCCATGCTCTTCTCTGCCTCACGAACCCTTGATATTTATAAACTATTATTATTTGGTCATATCATTCACTGTCCGATGTCTCCCTTCACCCATTTCTGTGTTGACCATATCCCAAGGAGGAGGTTATATGTAGAACTGTATAGTCAGTTCCCCTTTCTACCCCACCTCCCCTCCACCCCCTTTTTACCCCACCTTTCCACCATCCTCCTAGTATTGCTACTCTCACCACTGGTTCTGAAGGAATCATCTGTTCTGGATTCCCTATGTTTCCTGTTCCTTTCTTTACCAGTGCACATCCTCTGGTCTAGCCAGATTTGTCAGATAGAATTGGGATCATGATAGTGGGAGGGAGGAAGCACTAAAGAACTAGAGGAAAACACGTGTTTCATCATTGCTACACTGCACCCTGACTGGGTTGTCCCCTCCCTGAGGCCCTTCTGTTAGGGGATATCCTGTTACCTACAGATGGGTTTTGGGTCCCCAATCTGTACTCCTCCTTATTTACAATGATATAATTTTTAGTTCTTTGATACCTGATCCCTTTGACACTTCGTGGTCACACAGGCTGGTGTGTTTTTTCCTTGTGGGCTTTGTTGCTTCTGCGCTTGTTTACCTCCAAGTCTTTAGGACCACAGGCGCTCTATCTTTTGATAGCTGGCCACCATCAGCTTTCTTCACCATTTTTGCATATGCACACATTTGTCTTCAGCAATCGTGTCAGGAAGGTGGGCGTCATGGAATGCCAATTTAATAGAACAAAGTGTTCTTGCATTGAGGAAGTACTTGACTGGAAGCCCAATGTCCATCTGCTGCCTTAATACTAAACCTATAAGTATATGCATGTAGATCTATTTCCTCATCATATATAAATAGGTTTACCTATGTACATGCCTGTATTTAGACCCCCAAAAATGTCCTTTGACTTCTAGTTCTTTTCTCTATTTCCTTTTACTTTCCTCCTTTCCCACTATCATGCTCAGCCTTCGTTTGGGGTTCAGTAATTTCTCTTGGTTACATTACCCTTGATCAGTCCCTACAAGGTCTCTCACATCCTCCTTGGCTACCAGCCATCTTTAAGGAAACCAGATATAATAGTGAATATGTTCACATGAATAGTTGTATTTATAAATGTACATTAAGATAATCATGTTTTTAATAGGTAGTATTACTCTTAAAAAGGAACCCTGTTGATCTAGTGGTTACGGGTTGGCCTGCGATCCTCATGATCAGTTTGAAATTACCAGCAGCACCAAGGGAGAAAGACTGGGTTTTCCACTGTAACAAAAAGTTACAGTCTCAGAAACCCTCAAGGCATCACAATGAGTTAGCATTGACCTAATGATGGGTTTTTTTGGTATTAACTCTTAAACGTGGCAAAATTTACAATATACGTGGCACTTTTTAACCTAATTTTTAATAATTTAGTCTTTGTTGCAGTCAAATAAGGTAACTGCTTAATATACTTTTACAAAGGAGAGTAGGGTAATTTTTAAAAAGTAATTGTAGTAATAGTAATAAACAAAAAGTGAACTCACTGCCATCAAGTTGATTATAACTCATGTTTGCCTGCAAACCCTGAAGTAGTTGGAAACCACCAGTTCTTCTGAGGGAGGAAGATGAGGCTTTCTATTCTCATAACGAATTGCAGCCTCAGAAGCCCACAGGGGGCCAGTTCTACCGGGCCCTCTCAGGTCGCCAGGGCTAATAAGAATGACTTTATGTATCTCATGTAGACCGTGTTACCAGGTGGTGCTAGATACTTCTTTACTTGAACTAGTCCTACAAGAGCGTTGAGGTCACGGTGTGTGCATGCACATGTATTGCTATTGTTAGGTGACACCGAATTGCTTCTGACTCCGATCCACCCTGCGTAAACAGAGCAGAGTCCTGCCCGGTGGGCCTGTGCCATCCTCACGGTCCTGCTTATCCTGGGCAGACCTGCGAGCCAGAGGGCTTTCATGGGGACGAGGAAGCAGGAAAGCGAGCCCACGGCCAGAGTGGCACTGCCTTATCTTCAACCCAGAACTCCCGGGGGCACCCTCCCTGGTTTCCCACGGCCCACATGTGATTCTCCTAGCACTCCCTGTTCTGTGCGCCCCCTCCCCTCACTGATAATTGTTTCCACCTCAGTCTCCTTTACTAGATTGCCATTGCTAAGAGCTGCACGGTCCTACTTATCTTTATAGGGCTCAAGTATAACCAACAGCCTTGGTAGGGCCTCCCTGAAGTCCTAATGAATTTGTCCAAATTGAATCGTTACGTTTTCTGTCTTGGAGATAAGACAGAATGCAGAATTGTGTGGTCTGTTTCTAATTATTAGTATTAAAACAAACAACAAGGAATGCTTGGTGAGATGGGATTTTTCTCTGTCAATAGTAATTCCTTTGGGTAAGTTTGCCTCCTAACTTTAAAGCTTCCCAAAGATCCCAATTAAAACCCCAAATTTTTAATTGGTGTTCGAAGCTGTGTGTGGCCCTGGCCACTTTTCAACTCATCCCTGACCTCTTTCTTGTCCTATATTATACACCAGCCAAAAGAAATTGTGTGTGTTTCATTACCTTTGTCTACATTGACTCTCCTATTTGTCTTCTATTAGATGTCAAATCTTACTCAGTTTTCAAAGCCTATTATAAGCACCACCTCCCCTGGCAAGAAGTAAAAGAATGCTTTTTCTCAGACCTGATAGTATAGCAGTGATTATTAGGTGCCACCTATTTTCAAACGAATCACAATTTGATGATGTGATTATGGAGAAAATATTGGGGTAATAGTTTCTTTTGTAAGAATCATTACCAAACTAGTCCTAAGGAGTTAGAGATTGAAAAAAAAAATCCCCAAAGTCCAGCTCTTGCAAGATGTTAGTCTGCTCCATTTCTCCCCGCAATCCCACTTTGAGTTATTCCCTTTCTGGGTCTCAGGAACCCCTGCAGTGCCCGCAGAGCTCATGAAAGTGCGAGATGCCTCATTTTCCTGTGTGGGCACAGATCAATCCAACATTCGAAGGTCATGCAGGGTTAACCAGAGAACTTACGCCCCCTTTGCCAGTGATGAGCTCACAGCCTTGCTTCTCTGCGAGCTCAGTTTATACATGATAGGGCTGCATTGCAGGCAAGCCTGTTCACAGTTCCTCATGGGTGAATCCTGTCACTACTTCCTCCCCCTCCCCCCTGTCTAACCAGGCCCAGGAAGGGAAAAGTGCTTTGGTGGGAGTTACATGGTGCAGTCAGATCATACCCAGATATAATAATCTAGTCTCCACTCCAGGATCCTATCTTATTTGTGCATATTTGACCTGGGACTTCTGGAAAATTGTTTCCAGTAGGCGTCGGCCTCCCACTAACCTTGCTTAGCCAGGCTTTATCCCAGGCCACTGCAGAAACAGGATTTTCCCTCTTTTCAAGCTGCAGCACACCACTCCTTAACCCACTCTAAGTACCCAGAACCAAGACCTGCGATAGACAAAAGTGGGTCCACTGCACACGCTCTATTGAGTGGGCGCCTATTATCTGCTGGCTGGCAGAGTGCCCTCCAGAATAGGGGTAGAGCCACAGACAGATGAATGAAATCCAGAATTATTATATTTCACGTAATGCAGCAGTTCTCAACCTGTGGGTTGTGACCCCTTTGGGGGTCAATGACCATTTGATAGAGGTCACCCGATTCACAACAGTAGCAAAATTATGTCATAAAGTAGCGATGTAAGTAATTTCATGCGTGGTGGGGGGTGTCACCACAGAATGAGAGACTGTATGAAAGAGTCGTAGTTGAAAGGAAGGTGAAGGTTCACTAGCAAGGAATTATGGCTGGAAGGGCCATATTAATTGTGACTCAGATATCTTTAAATGGATAATTTGTGATATATTTTTTATGTACTTCATATTTGTGTTTTCAAAGACTTCAAAAAAAGTATATATATATATATATTTTTTTTTTTGGCATCACTGCTCTCCGGTGGTGGAAGTAGGAGGCCCAGCCCCACTGCTGGAATTGAACCTCCGTCCCAGTGGGCCACAGTCCCGCGCACAACCACTACACCACCGGGGCTCAGCCCGCATGATTTTCTATTATATATATATTTTTTTTTTAATTTAATTTTTTTTTTTTTTTTTTTAGGCATCACTGCCCTGGTGGTGGGAGTAGGAGGCCCAGCCTTTGCTCCATGGAGCTGGAATCGAACCTCCATCCCAGTGGGCCGCAGTCTATTATATATTTTTTAGAGCAGTTTTAGGTTTACAAAAAAACAAAAAAAATCCCACAAAGTGCAGAGTTCTCATGTACCACCTAGTGCTGCTCCCCTGACTCCCTGCCTCCCCCCATAGTGTAGCAGCAGTTTCTCTGATGAACTGAGACTGATACATTATTATTACGGAAGATAATAAAATAGTTTCATTGCCCTGAAGATAGCCTGAGCCCCGCTGCCTGTGCCCGATTGCTCACCCTGAACTTGTGGAAACCACAGATTTTTTTTAAATCCTTTAATGGGGGCTCCTGCAACTCTTACCACAATCCATACATAAACCCATTGTGTGTGAAGCACGTTTGAACACCCACTGTCCTCATCATTCTCATAACATTTGCTTTCTGAAACCACTGATGTTTACATTGCCTCTGCACTTTGGGTTTTTCCAGAATGTCGTGCAGTGAGACTGGCTCCTGCCCCTCAGCAGTGTGTACTTGAGATTCCAGAGCTCGTTTTGTATCCACTGTATAGTGTGTACTCCATTGCGTGCACATACCACTGTTCCCTTAGCCGCTCACTCTGTTGAAGGACATCTTGGTTGTTTCCAAGTTGAATGGTGGAACTTTACAAAAATCATTTTATTGGGACTCATAGCTTTTATAACATTCCATATATCACTTGAATCAAGTATATTTGTACATATGTAGCCATCATAATTTCCAAGACATTTTCTACTTGAACCCTTGGTATAAGCTTCCCTTTTCTCCTCTCACTTCTCCACCCTCCTACCCCTGTGTGTCCTTAATTATATATTGTTATTTTGTATCTTACACTGTCCATTGTCTCTCTTCACCCACACTTCTGTTATTTGTCCCCTTTGGGGGGGGGTGGAGGGGTATATATCCACTCATGGGTCTATATATCTCACCTTCCTGACCATCCCCCTAACCTCATGATATCACTGCTATCATTACTGAACCTGAAGGGGGGTTGTCTTTCTTGAATTCCAGTGTTGAGAGCTCTTCTCTTTACCAGTGTGTGCTCTCCTAGGTAGCCAAATTTGTAGGTTAGAACGGGTTCGTGGTAGTAGCGGGGAGGGTGTCCCCAGGAACTAGAGGAAGATGTGTGATTCGATGATGCTGTGCTACACCTTGGCCGAATCTTCTCTTCCTTATACTGCCTCTGTGGGGTGATGCCAATTATCTACAGGTGGGTTTTGGGTCTCTACTCCAAAGCCTCTCTTTTGCATCGATACAGTAGTTGCTGCCTTAGTCCTTCAACACCTCATGATCACACAGGCTGGCGTGCTTCTTCCATGTTGGCTCATCTGCTTCCAAGCTTACATGGCCACTTGTTTGCCTTTAAGACCTCCAGACGCACTATCTTTTGAAAGCTGGCCAACATCCACTCTCTTCACCACATTTGCGTATGCACACACTTTGTCTTCAGCAATCATGACGGGCAGGTGAGCATCAAAGCGTGCCAGGTTATCAGAACAAAGTGTTCTTGTGTTTAGGGAGACCTTGAGAAGAGACCCAAAGTCTGCCTGCTATCTTAATACTTATAAATGTATATACAGTGGCCGCTATTCCTTTCATTATAATAGTCAAACATTTCTGAGCAAATGTTTGTGTGGGCATAAGCTTTCAACTCACTCGGATAAAATACCGAAGGACACGGTTGCTGGATCACATGTATGATCAGCTCTGTAAGAAACTGCCGGACTGCCCCTCGCAGGCACTGTACATCCCTCACTCTCACCAGCAGTTCCTGAAGGGGCCTGTCTCTCCACATGCTCGTCAGCATTCGGTTTGCGCTCGGGATTCTAGCCATTGTACTAGGTGCTTTGTTGTGTCTGGGCTTATAGTTCTCCAGTGACTGACATGAGAGATGGAGCATTGTCTATGTTTTTACCACCCATCCCAGCATCTTTCTTGGTAGGGTGTGCATTCTCATCTTAAAGACATTTATTTCTAAATATTTATAAAGACTCATTGAGTCTTCTGCAAAAATGTGGTGTGTGCTGTTTCCTGTTTGTTGAGTTTTAAGAGTTTCTTGTTAAGTTTTGCATCCGAGTCCTTTATCAGATGAGTATTTTGCAAGTATTTTTTCCCAGTCTGTGTCTTGTCTTTTCATTTTTACAAGTCTGTGTGGTGTTCATTATCTGGAAATTGATTCTCTCTCTCTCTGTATTTTGGGCTATGTTAACTGCAGCTCTTTTCTCCGCTGTTGTACCTTTTGATTAATTTAATTGCTTGTCAGCCATTTCACCAGAAAGAGTAGTAATTCTGATGAGGTGGTTAGTAGATGATAGAAACTAAGGCTCCGATGACACTTTGGCATGCCAGGTTTTTTATTTTGTGCAGTGGATAGAGTTCAGTACATCTCTTTCAACCTAAGATAAAATTTAAGAGGAAATAAATTCCCTACTGCTTTTGGTAAGAAAATACAAAAATGCCGCAAACAGCTCCATTGCCTTGTCACTGTTGTCTGCCTGATACGAAATATGCCTTTTCTCCCCTTTTCGTGCAGATCACGGTTGGGCTGTCAAATCTGTTTGACCAAGTCCATGAACAATATGACCGTTCGAGTCCCCGACTCTGTGGCCGACATCAGACAATCCATTGATATGAGCAAGAAGAACTCCTAAGATACAATAAATAGGAATATTTTCATGAAACCTGGCCCATTTTTATAATTATTATTTCTTGATGTAATAAAATGAGACCCTGGATAACTGGATTTCTTACTGTAACCAGCTTTTCTATTTTAATTTAGCTTGTGTAACAGATTTTTGTAATTCTGAAAGTATATAATCTTTATTCTGGTTAAATTATAAAATGTCAACCAAATATTACGGAATAGTTTGTGGCTGTATAGCAACTCTAGCAAAATATTTTCATATAAATCTATCTGCTTACTATGAAAGGTAAGTTGTTTATTTTTTAAAGGGGTACTACTGATCCTCTTTGGGTGAAGGCAGAGATCTGAAATGGCTTCTCTCTGTCTTTACAATTAATTAGAAAATCTGATACCCTAACTCTGGTATTTTTATTTTGACAAACTTGAAAGAAAGTGTGGCGATCTTATTTATAAAAGCAATGGACTATGAATGTGGATCACAAAAACATTTATTTGCTCAATCTTAAAGGTTGATATCTTCATAAAGAAATGCTTTGAATTTTGATTTATTAAAGAATACAGAGATTGTGTACTATAAATAAAATGTGGACTCTGTTCTAACCAGCGGTAGGAGTAAACTAAAACTGCTTTATCTATTTTTTTTTTTTGTTCTAAGTATAAGGGTCTTTATAATCTTTCAAAAATAATGCTGCCTTATATATCCCTGCCCACAGCAGACTGGGAATGTCCTTGTGAACTAGCTTCCCTGTGCCCTGAGCCAGAGAAGGCAAACTGGCTGTCTCACTGCACAGCCCCAGAGGTTGCCCTCCTCTTCACCACGATGCCCTGGGTAGGGCGGTTTTGCTTCCCTCTCAGAGCTTCAGGCCCGGTTTTGAGTGGCACAGGTTGCCTCTTCCTGTAGCGCAAACGTTTGTGTTCTGATCTTTACAATAACCGATTAGTCAAAGATAGGAATGTGAACTTGGGCTCATTGTGAAAAAAGTCAGAATTAGGTAACAAATTAAAAGACATTTATTTTGAAATATTTATAAATCCTTGTCAAGTGCTGTCTCATATAAGACATTCTACCAGCGAATACAGAAATGGACAAGACGAGGGATGCCTCCAGAGAAAAGATAGCAGGAAACACCCCTTTTTATTAGGAAAAGATAAACCTATGTACAAGTACTTTGCATGACATCAACTGACCAATTTGCCAAATAAAGATACTTATTTTCTAATTTGTTTTTTGGGGGTTGATGTTGGGAATATAACCAGCCGCACATTCAACTTTTTGTACACGTCCAAATAAACATGCTTTCAAATGGATTTATTTGTGAAAGACCGAAGGTTCATGAAGTGATCATTGAAGACAGAGGTCATAGAAGCAAAGCTTGGGACTGAGCCCTGGTGGTGTAGAGGTTGTGTGCAGGACTGCGACCCACAGGGTTGACAGTTCAAATCCAGCAGCAGCTCTCCAGAAGCAAGGCTGGGCTTCCTACCCCCCGACCCCCACCCCAGGGCAGTGATGCCACAGGAAAAAAAAAAAAAGCAAAGCTTGGTAAAGAAATCAGATGGTGCTATCAGAACAGCATCTGGGATCTTAAAGGCTTGTTTTATTATGTATTTAAAAAATTTTTATTGGCGGTTCTTATAGTCATTTCAATCTATACATTGTTTGTATCAGACAAATTAGAACATATATTGCCTTAGTTCTTTTCTAGACATTTACTTTCTGTTGAGTGCTTAGGTCAGCTTCTCTCCCCCCCTCATGGCTCCTTGATAGATTATAGATTGCTGTTGTTTTCATATCTCACTAACTCCTGGCTCCCTTCCCCTCTGGTATCTGTTTGTCCCCTGAAGGAGTACGTGTGGTTATGTGCGTTGTGATTGGTACCCCCTTCCTCCCTGCCTCTCCCCTCTTTACTCTGCCCTTTTGGTATCACTATTCCGATTCCTGGGTTCCCTGTGTCATGAGCTTGATCTCTTGCCTGTACCCACGTACATGTTCTCCAGAGTGGGGAGCAGTACTGGGGTCAATAGTGGGGGGGGGGTGAGGAAGTCTCAAGGAACCAGAGGCATGTTGCGTGATCCATCTGTGTGCTACTGCACCCTGATTGACTCATCCCTTTGCTGGGACCCCCTGTGGGGGATGTTTCATTGTCTAGAGATGGGTCTTGGGTCTCCACTCCAATCCTCTTTAATGTGTTTTAGTTTGTATTTTAGCCGTCTGTTATGAATCTTCTGGTGCCTGTTACCCATTCCTGATAACATCTCATGATCACACTGGCTGGTGCGCTGCTTCCATGTGGGCTAGTGGTTTGAACAGCAGCCCTTTAAGTGAGGTGTCAGTTAAGTCCATGTGAAAGATACATACCTGCTGGTGTGACTAATAGGGTTAACAAAATTCAAGATGGGGAGGGGGACTATATTAAGAGCCTAAATTCTAAGCATTTGGTTTGTAGAAAACTGGATGATAAAGTTCAAAAATCACTTTCAGAGACCATGTGGATTAAGCTTCTACTGAATTCGCTCAGTCCATTAACAAAAGATGCGAATAACCTTATCTTCACACAGTGCCTTGGAAAGTGGATTACTGCTGATTCGATGAAGTTACAACTTAACATCTTGTCATTTGTTTTCTCCTTTGGTCCATTTAACTTGATGTAGTTTTGATTCTTTGAAATCTTTTGGATTGAGTTTTTTGTGTATGTTTTCATTATTGGCTTTTTTGGGGGTATGATTTCCTTTATAGACAATTCAGATAATTCAAATCCAAAGAGAAACTACACGAGTAGTTTCTTAAAGTTATAATGAGATGTTGGAGGTGGGGTGGGGGGGGGGTGGCGGGGAAATGAGCTAATGATACAAAATGAAAAAAAATTGTAAAATGGATTTTGGTGCTGAATGTACAATTCTTTAATATATTTAAACCATTGAAAATTTAGGACGTGAGTTGTATGTCAAACTGTTCAAACAAAAGTGATTAGGAAGAATGTGAAGCTTCTCATGTTCGTTTGGCAGTTAGTGATTTTTGAGAACTGTCTTTGTGGAGCACGCTAAGTATTCGTAAGGCTTCTCAGAATGATGTGTTCTCCCCACGAGCTTCAGCAGTCTTTGTGTTTTCCTGTGGATTACCTAAACTCTCGTTTCCAGAAATACTGTAATAACATTTAGCTAAGCACTAAAATGCAATCCAAATAGCTTCAGGATTTCTAATTAGTAAAGTTCAGTTTGTGAAATTTAGTTTTGCTAAAAGACACTAAACTTAACAAATGGGTATACGCTGGAACTGATTTGTACAAAGTTTAATAATTTGAAAAACTGCTATATTTATTCATGTGTGTTCTAGATAGCTATTATCTATTACTACAAAAAGAAGGAAAACTTATCCCCAAACTATCAATTAACACAACAGTCTGTGAGAAACCACGTTCCTGTGGGTTGGAAAATCAGAGGCGTGCAGAGTGGGCATGTCCCCGTGCTATCTGGCCAAGCCACATCGTTAGTATCTGTGTTGCCTGTGCTGGGCATTCTGAAGGCTCAGGTCTGGCAGCTGGTGGCAGTCCACTGTGGGCCCTGCAGGTTTCACATGGCTCCTCCAGGTGTCTTGGCCTGTCTTATGGTGACACAGTGGGTACCAGGCAGCAGTTGTGCCATTTTTAGGACCAGGCCTCAGAAACGCCACAGGATCCTTTTTTCCATCTAGAACGAGGCATGAGGCCTGACACACCATTTGTGGGAGGATTTGTTTTAAAGCCACCGCTGGAGCCATTCCTTTCAGCCGGACTTCAAACCCGCTGTCCTTGATCTTGTTCCAGCCCGCACAGCCCAGGGCGCCAGGAGATCTGCCTGGAGGGGCTCTCCGAGGGGTGGCGCATCCCCCTGAGCACCCACTGCGCTTTCTTGGACCAGAGATTGATCCTTTATTCCCGTGTGTTGGTGGAGCTATCTTTTTTTTAAATCTCATTTTGACATTTTTATCGACACAATCAGCATATCATACAATTCAACGTTGAAGAATATAAAATGAGTTCTCAATCATCACCACCAGCAACTTTCGAACATTTTCTTGTACTCATGATTAGTTCATTTCCCCCCAGCCTCCCTTGTCATAGTGTAGGAAATTATTAATCCAATTGCTCTCTATCTATTTACCTATCCTAGAGTTCATAAAAGAAAAAGCTGGTTTCCTATGAAAATAGACTTTTTCATGGTGTCGTAAAATTTTTGAGGGGGGCCTAGGATTATCCACCCGTCCATCCCCCCAAAGTTCTCATGTCTCATTGATCACGGTGGTGTGTGGTGTTTTAGTCTGAGAGCTCCTGACATTGCCCTTCTTAACAATGTTCTTGATATTGTTCTCACTTGAGTTAAATGAGAAAAGTGGTGGGTTCCCTTTCAGGTACTATGCAACTTAAGTGTGTATTTCTTAAATCATTTTGCGATCAAGAAAGACACCATTTATATTTGAACTTGGAGTTGACTGGGGCATCAAATTTAAGGAATCAGGATTCTCAAACAGAGCGAGTTGGGTGGTGTGTTTTGTGTGCGTGAATGACTTCATGACGATAGAGCTCGGGCTCACAATCACTGTCAACTGATCAAGTTGCAAATATTTATTTAAAAAAATCACTTTATTAGGTGCTCATACACTTCACAATCCGTCCATCCATCCATTGTGTCAAGCACATTTGTACATTTGTTGCCATCATCAGTCTCAATACATTTTCTTTCTACTTGAACCCTTGGTATAAGTTTCTCACTTTTTCCCTCCCTCCCTGCTCCCCCTTCCCTCATGAACCTTTGATAATTTATAAATGATCATTATTTTGTCATATCTTAGACTATCCGATGTCTCCCTTCACCCACTTTCCCATTGTCCATACCCCAGGGAGGAGGTGATATGTAGATCCTGGTAATCAGTTTCCCCTTTCTCCCCCACCTTCCCTCCACCCTCCTGGTATTGCCACTCTCCACTGGTCCTGCGGGGTTCACCTGTCCTGGATTTCCTGTGTTTCCAGTTCCTATCTGTACCAGTGTACATCCTCTGGTCTAGCCGGATTTTTAAGGTAGAACTGGGATCATGATAGTTGGGGAAGGAAGTATTTAAGAATGAGAGGAATGTTGAATGTTTCATCATTGCTACCCTGCACCCTGACTGGCTCATCTCCCCGTGACCCTTCTGTAAGGGGATGTACAGTTGCCTACAGATGAGCTCTGGGTCTCCACTCCATACTCCCCTTGTTCACAAGATACAACTATGTTTTAAATCTTAATTTATACAGCTAGTTAAATCTAGTAATCACTTTAAGATACCTTTTATAATATACATAGAAAGATTAATTTTTTCAATGATTTTGTTATGGCTCTTACAGCTCATAGCATTCAATACATTATTTGTATCAAGCATATTTGTAAACATGTTGCCATATTCATTTCCAAATATTTTCTACTTGAGCCCTTGATATAAGCTCAGAAAGATTAATTTTAAACAGAGATTGGGAATAACATTTTTTTTGGCATAGTGGTGGGGGATAACTGTTTTATGGATTCTTTCTGGGAAATGACAAAGTATTTAATTTCTTTTAATTTTAATTTATTTTGGGGGCATCACTGCCTTATGGTGGTTGTGGGAGCTACCCAGCGCTGCTCCTGAGAGCCGCTGCCACTGGATTTGAACTGCCAAGCCCACGGGCCTCAGTCCCGCACTCAACTACTTAGGCCACTGGGGCTCAGCCCAAGAATTTAATTTCTAATCTAGTTTTCAGACTAGAACTCTAAAAACAAGTTTATGTAGCTAAACTACTTGGTTTGAAAACATAATTACTGGGAATTGGGTGGGAGTTTTAAGGTCTTCTTTCCCAGAAAAGAAAGATGATGGTCAGGCCTTATATTAGATTTTGAACTTTAATGCCATGATTTTTTGTCTACTGAAAATTATCTCAATAAAAAAGTATTTTAGTAATATGAACTTCTTGTTGGGACTTCTATTTGAAAAAGATATTTGCATGGGATTGTTAGATTTTTTTAATTGTCAGTCTTCATTCCTCCTACTGGATAGAATCAAAACTAGATGTTTCCTTTCTTGACAGAGGAACAGAAAATGAACACGTTATTGTAAATTGATGCTAACTAGCGGTAAATTTGAAATATTAGAATACATTATAGGCCTAAACCTAGATCCCCAAACCAAACTTAGTACCATCAAGTCAATTCTCAGTGATGGCAACACTATAGGACAGGGCAGAACTGCCCATGTGAGTTTCTGAGACTAGCTCTTTATGGGAGCAGAAGGCCTCATCTCCTACAGGTGGCTTTGAACTGCTGACCTTGAACTTAGCAGCCCAGCACATAACCACGACACTCCCAGGGCTCGTTAATCCGCATCATCATGTGGAAACATCTCAGCTATCTCTTGCACTCCCTCCATCCACATTCGTTTTCACGCTACTTCAAATCATTTTTTTCCTTTTCTTAAATTTCAGAGCTACTTCTTCCTTTGGGGCCATCTTGTTTTATATTCTTTTAAAGTATTTGTTTAGTTGAGGTGAACTTTGCAGGGGCCAAGTGTTCTTGATAAAGCTCAGAACTGTGTGAGAATGCTGCGCCAGTTTTCCAAGGGAGCGCCCCTTTCTTTTTCAGGCTCCTTCCTAACGTCACCTGGTCTTAGCACTTTGGGGCCTGCCTTTTACAAATGCCAGCCCAAGAAGACCGCATGGCACGCCATCCCGCCAGCCTGGACTGTGGAGAGAATGTCCTCCCTGGGCAGGACATGGACATTTCTCTACTGAAGATCTGGGGATGGAACCTCACTTTTTGTTGTTGTTACGTATCAATCAGTGATTGAGTTTCCTAGTTGACCTCGGAAGGTGAACGGAGATGATGGTGTTAATTCAGAGGCAAGGAATGACCTGCACCTTGGTTGCCAGAGATTTACAATCTACATGCAATATGCATAAAATCAGAGCTACTGCAGGTGTCATGTAGATGTAAGTGTAGGTATACAGGCTCTCCAAACCCACGTCCATGAGTTATTGAACTTTTTTCTTTTGATGTACAGCCATTTCATATAGGGGGAGGACCTAAAAATAATTCTCCCTCTTCCGATCCTGGCGGTGGTAATCTACCCCACAAGCATAACCACTGTCATCTATTATTAAGATCTGAAGCAGTCGTCAAAAGGGAACAGTTATTGACCTTTTGTAAGCTGGCACGGACACGGGCGGTTTTTAAAAACGTGTACAAGGCAGTATGTGTTTTCCTGAAGCCAACCAAAAACTTCTGCTTCTTCCCACCTGCTTTAGTAACACTTGAGGGAGGGAGGAGCATCTTATACTTTTGTGTGATGGATGCAAGAAATAAATCGGATTGCATGTACCAAGTTTTGGGTCCAAATTGTATAGGATACATTAAACATAAATTACATTCTATTAACTATCACGAGTGCCTTTCTGTAAGCAGAGTTATGTTGCAATAAAGTTTTTTTTTAAAGCTGTCTTTTGGTATAGTAAGTCCTCTGTTGGTCACATATTAAAGATTAGTATTGTATTTGGTTTTCACATAAAATCAACCTATACTTACATAAACAGTGCAGAACTATCGAATTTATTTTTCAAGTGAACCAATCTAATAATTACCATAACCCCGTGCCTGATAGCGGTGCTATTTCTCTGACTAGCTATTTACTGCTCGTGGTCCATAGGTGGCGCTGTCAGGTAAGCGTCGAACCATGTTCAAACCCACTTGGCCCTCCTCGGGAGAGAGATGAGGCCAGGTGCTCCTGTAAAGATGCACACCTTGGAAACCCGAAATCGGCACGGGGGGGGGGGGGGGGCGGGTCGCAAGCTATTCGATGGCAGTAACATTTTAGTGTTCGCACTAACGTGTTCGTTCAGCATGTTTTAAGTCAATTGCATTGTTTTTAAAGGAGATTTAGATTCACCCCGTGTTTCCCCATCTTCTTTTATACATCCCTTTACAATGGCTCTTCCTTTCCTTAAACTTCCTGAAATATCAAGGTGAACTGTATTTTGGGTCAGGATTTGTAAGGTAGCTTTTAAAATTAGAATTATAATCACTCTATAAATAGCCCAAGTAATGTGATCCATGTGGATTCCTAGATACAGTACCCGAGACTTTATTTTAAATATAAACCACAATGAGTTGTTCAACCCTCACATAGAAACCGTCAGTGAAGACTATTAGAGAAATTGTTAAGAACAGGGATATGATCTTGATTAGGCAACCACCCGCTTCCCCTTGTGTCAACACATCACATGATAGCAAGTTATTCATATCATCTTTTCATCTGTTTATAAATTTTTTTAAGCTGAAAAATTAGAAAACCAGCTGGCAGGAGGAAACCAAATAACTGTGGAGATCACCGAACAGAAATGAAGTGCTAACGAGAAGTCAGGTCTCCGGAAACCTTCTGTGGAGAGGAGTGGACAGAAAATCTCTACAGCAAGAGGTGTAATTCCTGCAAGAATGGTTGTTAGTCACCTGATAGATGTCTTCTTTCTCATTGGCTCCCATTTGCTTATTTTATTTAGATCCATGAGTTGGTGGTTAGTGTTTTTGCACATTACTCTTTAGAGCAGTTTTAGGTTTAGAGGAAAGGTGGACAGTTTCCTTATGTCCCCTCCTGTTGTCCACTGTCTTCTGTGCCTCTTCTGGCCCACATTTTGCATTCTTGTTGAAATTATGAAGGAATATCAAGGCAGTGATATTATCTGAAATGCCTGGGTTAGGGTGGATTGTGTGTTGTAACTCCCCTTTTTGTTTGTTTGAGGTGAACTTGTTTGTCATTAAAGACTCCAGGTCCATTTCCATTTTACTTTTTTTTTTAGCTGCTCAGATCACTATTTAGGTTTGAGGGAGAAGGACTCTGGAGAGGTTTTTTATTATTGTTTTCAAAGAAGCAGACTGTATAGACTTACACAGCCTACCCCAAGAAATGAAATCAACAATATCCCGTTAAACCCTGCATCCATGTGGTTCTCTTATCCTCCCTCCCTCCCTCCCTCCTCAGTATGTGTTGTACTGTCCTAATGGCTCTGCCAAATGCTTCATGCTAAAAAAAAAATGCTTCATGCTATGTACCCACCATTGTGTCACACAGACTAATTGCACCCCTCCACCTCCGCCAAACAGCCTGTGTCTACTATCTACCTGCTCCCTTTCCTTGGTCCCTCTAGCAACCATTTTTCTCTATAGTTAAGTCCTTTCCAGAATGTGGCATGGTTGTTATCATACAGTATTCAGTTTTTTAAAAAAGATTATTTTATTGGGGGCTCATAGAACACATCACGATCCATCCATCCATCCATCCATCCATCCATCATGTCAAGCACATTTGTACATATGTTGCCATTATCATTCTCAAAACTTTTTATTTCTACTTGAGCCCTTGGTACCAGCTCATTTTCCCCTTCTTCCCTCACCCTTGATAATTTATAAATTATCAAGTCTTTTTCAAGTCTTACACTGACCTATCTCTCCCGTCACCCACTTTTCTGTTGTCTATTTTTCAAGTCTTACACTGACCTATGTCTCCCGTCACCCACTTTTCTGTTGTCTATTCCCCCTGGGAGGGGCAGTATTGCATCTAACGACTTTCACTGGCATTTCATTTTCAGACTTGATGTGAGTGTTTTAAAATTAAGCAGAGCCATGCATGCCTTTCTGGCTTCTTGGTCGGTGTGCTACCCGTTTCGAAACCATCAGCACCAGCTGAGAGTCTGAATCATGGCTTCATCTGCTTCAGACTAGCCGCTGTAGCATCCCCGCCCGGGGCACGTAGAACACAGCACCCAATCGAAAGCGAGTGAGCGGAGTCAGATCCGACTCACGACGGCGACCCTCTGTTACCGAGGAGAACCGGCCCATCGATTTTCCTGTCCTGGTTGTAGTCTTCCACGGTGTCACTGAGTGGGGTGGGACCATCAACCTTTAAGTTTGTAGTCAAGCACAGACAACTTGAATCACTTACTCCAGCACTTACTACATTTTTGCCTGATAGGGCTAAACTAATCCAATACATTGGATTGTATTCAACTTTGTAATTTTGACATCTCTTGCAGGATGGAGCCCACAGTAGATGTTCAATAAATGTTTGAATCAAAGCTTGAACCTAGAAAGAATAGACCTTTGGCTTCTTGGCAGGCATCAGGTCAGGGTGAAACTCTATGAATCTGTGTAATAAACCTGCATCTTACTCTACATTATCAGGAGTTGGGATAAAGCAACATGTTATAAGACGGCGGTTACGGAGTGGTTTTAACTGTTGAATTTAGAGTTGATAGCCTGAAAGATAACCACCTCTATTTAACCCGTTACAAAAAAATGTTATGAGATAGAAGATCATTTTCACTGTGTTAAGCAGAACTATGTGTAATTTGTTATTTTAAAAATATGTAATGATTTGGATGAAACAGTTTCTGATGGGTTGAACGTAGGCCCCTTGGCTGTGAAGAATGGGCAAGATTTCTGGTCAGTAGTTACCCAGCTCTTCTGTTTTGAGGAAGGAAGGTATCAAAACTGCTTTCAAGCCAGAGTCCGTTTTGCCAGATATATTCCAACAAAAGTCATTGACTTGCACTGCAGACTACTTTAAGTTTCCTGAGTCATTTTACAACCATTTTACAACCATTTCCCTTGGGTGACTTTGCTAGGACTGGGCATTTTCCCATAAATGATCCCTAGGGCCACATGGTAACTTCTCCAGCAAACTCCTTCTTATGTTTTCATGATTAAATTGCTTTTTCAAAAGTTGGCTATACATCACTATAATCAGTTCTCGTGCACACTCCCTCTCCCGCATTGTTTGCTCCCCGCCCCCTCCCCCATACCTGATAAACGATCACATCTGTTATTATGTCTCCACGCAGTCACTCCTTCTCTACATCACAAACTGGGAAACCGAACAGAAACAAAAACAAAAACAAAAGGCAAGATGAAAATAAGAATAAGATAAAGATAAAAAAAGAAAGAGGAAGAAAGAAAAGACCACTGCCAATACTTAAAAAGTCAGAGAAGAAAGTTCTGTGTTTGAACAAGTGTTAAATGCAAGAGCAAACTCACGTTGGGTCAAGAGGAAGTCCAACTGACCAAGTATCATGTTATACCCCGGTTTGATTCACCGTAGTCAAGTTTACAATAATCGCTGTCTGACAGTCAGTCATGCAGTTGGAGTCCCTTGCCTGTGGCTAGAATCTGCAAGAGGCTTAATTGGACTAGAGAGTCTGCAGCTTGGTTTTGGGATCCCACTGTCCTCCACAGCCTTCTACAACTTGGGTGTTCATGATTTAAGCTCTGATATTTTTCCTTCATCGTATTTTGTTATTGTCATCTTTGATCTACACAGGTTAGTGTACTTCCCCCCCCCCCCCAGGAAACTCTTTCTAGATAAAAACCATCTGTAATCTGTCGGATAGACCTTTGGGCCTTTGATGGTATATCTGTTTATGCGCTAGATGAGGAAACTTCTAGTTGGTGCCATCCTTCACATGGGCAAAAAACAAAGAATGGAAAAATAAAGTGAATGAAGTGCACTACACATATGATCTCTCTGTTTTGGGATCTTATAAATCAATAGTTCTTGAAATATGAGTGCTACAGGACCTATAAGTGGTTCATGAACTTCACTCCCTTGTGTCACCATCATGGTATCATTACCATGCTTGCAAATGAGTAGTCCTCCAACCACTCAGAGATGTCTGCCCATTGTATTTCTGATAGCTTCCTCCTGAGTCTGATTCAGAATCGCCCAAGTGGGTAGAGAAGTGGTTCACAGAAGATTTATCCCCAGCCGAGCAAGCCACGAACTGAGAAACATTGAGTAATACTCTCCCGAGTACTTTCTGTTTTAATCTTTTCTTTAACAGGGTCATATTTGTTTCTTTCCTGAAGCCAAAGACCGAGCCTCAGAGAGAAGAGTAAATTCTCTTCTGTAGCAGAGAGGAAAACCAAAAAAACCCCAAACAAAACAAACTCACGGTCGTCGAGTGAATGCTGACTCATAGCAAACGCCTGTGGGTTTCGGAGACTGTAACGGTCTAGACAGAAGTAGGAAACCCAGTCTCTCTCCAGAGAGAGGGTCTGCTTGACAACCAGAGGGGTGGCAGTCCAATGTGTCATCATTAGATCACCAAGGTTCCTGGTGCAGAGGAAGGAAAGGAGTTAGGGTTTGAGTTTGGGTACTAGACAGCCTAAGATATTTACAATGTAGACTTGTACAGAAAAAACCTTTTTTTTTTTTGCATATAAGCAAAGGGTTTATATACAAAAGGAATGGAACACTGAGAAAGCATCCCAACCCAATCCAGTTCAAAGTCACAAGTCCGATATTAACCCATATGCCTGATACCAGTCTATAATGTTTCCTTTCAACTCACGAAGATACAGGTCAGTGGGTGCAGAATCCCGGCGCTGGCAGGGGTCTCCCCATGACACCTTGCTTCCATGTCTCAGGGTTCATCAACAGCCTCCAGTGGTGACAGAAGTAACTCATTGCTGGCAGGGGTCTCCACGTGGCCTCTCCAGCTTCAGAGGTCTGGCTCCGTCAGGGCAAAGCCGTGGGGCTTTTCTGGCTCCTCAGACGCTGCCATCTTTTCTTGTCCGTGATTCATCGTCTCTGAGACTAACTCCCAACAACCGGGGAGAATATCGCGAGATTTCCTGGATGTATCAGGAGAAAACCATGCCCACACAGAGGCCTCATTGGCTACTCAATGGCTATCTCTAAATTAACAGGCTAGACTCCACCCCTACATCTCAATCATGAAATTAATATAAGCACATGACCACATAACTATCTGGTGGAGCCCTGTGGCATAAATCATTTTGCACTTTGTGGCTAACTGAAAGACTGGCAGGTCAAATGCACATGACCGCCACACCATCTTTTATCTGTTGACTTGTGGATCTCAGCCCAAAACATAACCACCAGGACTCCCAAGCTATGTTAGAAGAGTAAGAAGAGTGCAGGACATTTATTGAGAGTTCACTATGTCCTCGGCTTTATGTGCTTTACTTTATTTCAAGATCTTTACAAGATTCCTGTGAAACAGGTAGTTGTTACCCCTATTAAAAAATGAGGTACCTGATACTGAGAGAAGGTCACCCAGTAAGAGGAAGAAACTAGTGCTACTCTCAAGATGATCTGGCCAATGCTTGTTTGGCTACTCAAGCCAGCAAGTCTATCTCAGGTGTGAATGATGTCCTCACAA
Source organism: Nesogale talazaci (assembly GCA_004026705.1). Lineage (NCBI taxonomy): Eukaryota > Metazoa > Chordata > Mammalia > Afrosoricida > Tenrecidae > Nesogale > Nesogale talazaci. Next base: position 37,400 of record PVJH01016633.1, read on the forward strand.
GGGCTTAGGAAGTGCATGAACTTGCAAAAGAAAAAACCTTTTTGCTGATTTCTTTTCTAGAATAAGATAACTTGGCCACCACAATAGTTAATTTGACCTTTTGCCGTTTGTAGTGATTAAGTACCTTAACCTTGGCTCTGACTCAGCTTCCCTGTGGGCGACGAATGAAACACTTCCTGGTCCTGCATGTTCCTCCTTTTGCTGTGATGTTTGAGCCCAGTGTTGCGGTCATGGTGTCAGTCCATCTCCTTGAGGGTTCTTTTGTCCTCACCTTTGCCTCTAGTAAGCATGATGTGCTTCTGCAGGGCCGGGTCTCTTTTGACAATATGCCCAAAGTCTGTGAGATGAAGTCTCACCACCCTTGCTTCTAAGGAACATTTGCTTGTTTTCTTTCAAGGCAAATGAGTTTGTTCTTCTGATAGTCCATCCAACTTTAAACATTTTCCATTCAACACCATAATTCAAATGCATCAACTTTTATCTGGTCTTCATTATATGTTGTCCAGTTTTTATATTCACAGAAAGTGACTGAAATCATCATGGCTTGACCCAAGTGCAATTCAGTCCTTACGTAATGTTGAAACAGAGGAAAACTTCAATAGAAAAGAAAGCGGGAAATGTTAAAGTTGAGAGGGAACTATTAAAATGGGTTGAAAGGGGCATCGATTGATAAAGGTGTTATATTTTAGCCTAATGACGGCTGCCATAATTGACTTCACAATGCTCTCGGTCTAATAACAAGGATGTTCACATCCCTGGACTGTGGTCACAGGGGGGATGCACCAGATGGTTAATCATATGTGGACCCAGAAATGGTTTGGGGGCTTCCGCTGTCATCCATGGTGTTCTGTAAGCCACGTGTTCACAAGTTAAGCTCTGATATGGTTTCTTCCTTCACATTTGGATTTTATATTCTTGAAGCCCTTGCATCGATCACACAGACTGGTGTGCTTCTTCCATGTGGACTTATTTGAGTTCTCATTTGGGTGACTACTTGTTGTAAGACAAGCCTTTAAGATCCAAGACGCTATTCTTTCTGCCTCCATGTCTCTCAGCGATTTTGAGTATTGAGTTGGTCCCTGCCGTAAGAGTGAATTGTTTTTAGATTGGGACTAAGATGAACTCTAAGCTCCAAATATATTAAATATATCTATAGCTTATTTCCATCTCTGGTTTGGTATAGAGATATCATTATTTTATGATAGAGAACACTATAAATCATCCCCACGGGACCCTATGTACCTGACCAAGGAGGGTTGAGGATAGGCCCAAACTTTCAGTAACACTGATTCACCAAGGCAGAACCATGCCTACCAGAATAATACATGTCATATAAAAGGCAAAGAGCATGGCAATAGTAAGTATACGATAGTGCCTGCCCACCCTTCATTGGGCATCCTCAAAGCAAAAGCTCAAGACTGAAGACCAGTATCCACCAATTCCACAACCTGGGGGTAGCTGCAGTCTGCTTCTACTCACACTACATAAAGAAGGCCAACGAGTCAGATGCAGGATCCGGTTCCAGAAGGAGAAGTGATCTGGCTTCTGTAGCCTGTCAATTAGACCAAGAGTCAACCACACCCTTGATGAAACCTCCATTATATTCAGATGTGACCAGGTTAAGGTGGCAGTATTGCATCCCACGCCTCCCACAAAGGCTGGGTTGCTTCACAGTAGCCCCCATCACGGAGTTGACCACACCGTGCTGCCTCCTATTTTGGGGGGGATCCTGGCTCACACAAATGGGCATAAAACCTAATGATCACACTCACACTTCACCCACCTCTTTCTTTTTATTGTTCTCTTCCAAATGCCTTGAGAAGTATATGACACATAGTGGGTAGCCAGAAAATATTGGTTGGATTTATTGAATGAATCTGCCATGAAAAAAAAAGCTGCCCCCCACTGTCCCTCAAGAGGCTTCAGAAGAGAAGGTCCTGGCTGAGTGCTTTCGATGAATCAGTGTGAGTATGTTAAATGAGGCAGATGAATGAAAACAAAAACACAGAGGTTGTACCATGAAATGTTTGAGGTTAAAGTCTGGGGTTGTGTAGCTCTTATCAGGATAATGAGGAGACAAACTTTCAAGTGTTTTTAATCTTTATTACTTTTGCCAGACATTTGAACTCTTCCAGAACACAATGATTATTTCTTTTAAGAATACTGCCTGGAATTTTAAGCCTGGGAAATGTTCACACACACGGCAGTGAGGCAGACATGTTTTAACTGGGTGTCCGCTTCCACAGCTCTGCTTGTGTTCTGGGATTCACTACTAATGTGGAATAACGTTAGGAACACACACACACACACACACACACACACACACACACACACCTCACTGCCATCTAGTCCAACTCATAGTGACCCTGTATAAGCTTTTTGAAATTGCAAATCTTTCTCCCAAAGTTCTACTGGTGGATTTGAACTGTCAGCCATGGGGTTGGCAGCCAAAGCCTAACCTACACAGCCACCATGGGGTTGTGTTTGTGATTGCAAGAGACAAAGAGAGGCCGGCTCCAGGAAGCTGATCCTCCTCACTTTTCCTTCCACCACTAGAAACAAACAAATGTGGAATGCATTGCACCAACAGTCAGCCTAGCACTGGTTGCCTTTTTGTAGGTCTCGTGCCACTTGGGCGCCCGTGTGCTGCCCCCAGGACCACTCTCCTAGATGTGGTTAATGTCCACGGCTCAAATACCCATCACTGAGCTCTGTCTTCACACCATGTGCCGGCTAAGAGAACAGACCTCCAGGCAAGAGATGATGAAGCCACCTGTCCCCAGTCCCGAGTCTCCATTCTTACCAGACTCTTTTTATGCCACGAGTTCACTCGGGTAGATGTGGGGGCCAACGTTTGTTTGGAGAGGGAGCGAAGGAAAAACCAAACAGGAAACAAGTCAGCCGGCAGCCATCACCCAATGCAACTGCACAGAGCACTTGAAGAAGCGTTCAAGTGTTTTCAAAATGTTTGCAGATAGAGAAGAGCCAAGCCATCTGAGCGAAACATTCCATTACTCCTCATTTTTTATTAGGGTATTAATTTGGAACTGGAAAAGACTCACCCTTGCCCGAGTTAGCATACTTTGTACTTAACACCTCATTCAAAAACTTGCAAGCATGTGAAGTTCTAATTAGTAATAAAATGGAGAAGTGTGTGGCTATTAAAGGGTTTTTTTTTCCTCCTTTCAAAAATGTGTCCATGGGGCTTGCAAGGAAAAGGAATCCCTCCCCGTCCTCCTGATATTTCCTGCCAAGATATTAATTCTGTTCTAACCCCTACTCCCCTCCTTGTCCTCCCTACTTACTCTGTGTTGCTTTGTCATTGATTATATTTTATACATATCCTTCAATATCTAGAAATCCACTACCATGAAGTCATTTGTTGTCACATGGACTGTTCCAATTCTTACCCTGGTGGATCCTAATAGCGTGAAAGGAAGAAGCAACACAGGGAAGCAGAAGCGGTGATGGCTGGAGACACCATGCCAGGTGGAGACCAGAGTCTGAGGCAAGGAGACCACAAGACAGGACAGAGGAGCCACACCGAGACTTCGGGACTCTGGGACAGAGAGGTGGGCTGGTTTTCTGGCCCATGGAAGTCAGAGGCCAAGAGACCCCGTGACTGAGAGGCCGAGAACTAGAGAGAGAGGTGGCTGCTCGTGGCTGGGGACCAAGGACTGTGTCTTTAATGTTTTCTGACCCCGGCTTGTGGTAACTCGTCAACAACCCTAATAACCCCAAGCATTGTGAGAATGGTCTGTGCGCTTCGGTTTGCCCTTGTGCCTGGCAGTCCAGCTCATAACCCACTCCTCCTCCAATGAGGCCTCCTCTTGCCATTGTAAAGGATGACCGAGCCCCGCAGGAAAGTAGGGTGTCTTGGGAGAAAAGTTGGTGCCCAAACAGAGGGAGAGACATAATGCAGGGTGGAGGCGTGCCTGACCCCTCACTAGTGGCAATGAGAGATGGCTCGGTGGAGGTGACTGTCCTTCTCTTTTGTGTCGCCAAAGAAGGTCAGGTGTGACTTCTATGCTGTTTTCCCAGAACTTCACAATTGATTTCACGTAGTACGGGGCCCTTTGGTTTGGGGAAGCTGGTCAGACTTAGAAGCTGGAGCTCTAAGTCAATCATGGACTAGTGAGACCTCTGGGCTCTCTAGGGACTAAGCCTTCTTCTAAACTGGTCTTTTGATTACTGTATTTTTTGGATCATAAGATGCACCTGACCATAGACACACCCAGTTTTTACAGCAGGAAAACAAGAAAAAAGATTATTCTGAACCAAATAGTCCCAGTATGCTAAAATGTTCTTGAATACTACACCCTCGGACCATAAGACGACCTCTTGTTTCCCCTCTTCCCCCACTCCCCCTACTTTTGGAGGGTGTGTGAGTCTGGGTAGACTAGAGGAACAAATTTCACAGACACGCATATAGATATAAGGAAAGGGTTTATATACAAAAGGAATGTGACACTAAGAAGGCATCCCAATCCAGTCCAGTACAAAGTCATAAGTCCGATATTAACCCATATGCCCGAAATCAGTCCACAAAGTCTCTTTCTGACTCACAAAGTCACAAGTCAGTGGGTGCAGAATTCCGGTGCTGGCAGGGGTCTCCCCATGGCTCCTCACTTCCAGGACTCAGGGTCCATCAACAGCATGCTGCTCCAGCTTCAGAGGTCTGGCTCCATCAGGGCAAAGCTGTGTGGTCTCTCCACCAGCTCCTCCAGCTTTTCGGGCGCTGCCATCTTGTCTTTTCCTTGACTCATTGCCTTTGAAACTAACTCCCAACAACTGGGGAAGATAGCTTCTCATCTTCATGAGGGAAATATCACGAGATTTCCCAGTAGTCTCAGGAGAAAGCCATGGCCACATAGAGGCCTCATTGGCTTCTCAATGGCTATCTACAGATTAACAGGCTAGATAGACTCCATCCCTACATTTCAATCATAAAATTAACATAAGCACATGAATGCCACAGAGGGGAACATGTGCATTTTTGGGGGGATAGCATCACTGCTCGCTGGTGGGAGTAGGAGGACCATCCTTGCCCCTGGAGAGCTGCTGCTGGATTTGACCCGCCAACCCTGTGGGCCGCAGTCCCGCTCACAACCACTATGCCACCGGGGTTCAGCCCTAAATACTCTTTTCAAATCTCACTTAAAGTATTTAAATCTTTAATGAGCCTGGATTAAAGTCATCCTCCACGAGAATGATCCATCTGAAAATGGTTTTTGTGTGTCCTTGAGTCCGTGCCTACTCAGAGGGACCCCTGTGTACATCAGAACAAAGCACCGCCGAGGTGCACACCAGCTTTGCAATCACTGCTCAGTGGGAACCCATCGTTGCAGCCCCCGTGTCAATGCAGCTCATTGAGAATCTTCCTCTTGACAATGACTTCCCATCCTGGTGGCCTTTCTGTACAGAAACAGGAGGGCTTCACTTCCAAAAGTGAAATTCAAGCTTCTTAATACAGGAAGGAGACTTCAAAAGGTTTGTGGAAAATGGAATGAAAATGTAATGGATTTTTCCCCAAGAAATTTCTGTAGGTCCCTCACTGAACGTCTCACCTTGTGCTTTCTTAATGCATGGCTCTTTCCCTTTCCCTCAGTGCACAGGCTGTCTTTGCAATACCCTGTATGTGGTTGGGTTATTCACTCACTGTGACATCCTCCCTATCCCTTCCAGCCTGGCTAACATTGGATCCTCTTTCAAGAGATCTCTGAGAAGCTTTCTCTGAACTCCCAGTGGAGTTCTGGGGTCCCAAGGATGCCGCCCCGTCTTGGTGTCTTCCGTGCGATGAAGTGTTGACATGGGCTGCCGCACTTCTGCCTGCCACGCTCACCACAGACATCCACTGTGTCGAACCGCACAGGGCTCTGCCTGACATACAGCGACTGCGAGTCGCCATCAAGCGAATGCCAACTCAGGCAGGCCCCTGAGTGCAGGACAGTTTCCAAGGCTGTGATCTTTCACATGGATCGCCTGTCCTGTCCTCTGAGATGCCCCTGGGTGAGTTTCAACTGCCCGTGATTCTGCCACCCTAAGTTATTGTAGTCTCACCTTTCCGTCTTGTCTTTACCATGCTTCAGAAGGACAGACTTTTAGTCCAAATCACCTCCATAAGGACTGGGGTTGGGTGTTTTTGAGGGTGGGAGTGGGTTTGACTAGATGCCAAGGCTTCGGCAGGGGCAACACATAACAAATCCCCACTCTCCGAGCTTGCTTTCCAGGTGTGTGAGGCGGGGAGTGAGACAGCATTAAGCACGACAAGGGTCTTTTAGGGTGATCTGGGTAGGATAGCGGAGCATGGATGAGGCATCGGGTGTTGGGGTGCAGGAAGAGCTGCTGTTTCACATGAGGTGTTCTTGGAAGCAGGCAGGAGTAGGCAGGGCAGGGATAGTGAAGGATTGGGAGAGGTACAGAGTGGCTGGCGGGGCGTGGGGGTGGGGGCAGCTCTGAACCGATGACCTTGCAGTTGGCAGCCTAATGCTAAAACCGCATCATCAAGGGCTCCTATAAGAGAGCACTCCTGTAAGTGTGGGCTAGATGGTTCCCCCTCGTGGGACACTTTGTGCAACAGAACAAAACACTGCCTGCCTCCGTGCCATCTTCACCAGTGTTGCCATGTGGGAGACCACTGCTGCAATCACTGGGCTAATCCATCTCGAGGTGGGCAGGTTCTGTTGACCCCTGCCCGTCTCCTTGCCTGAGAAGCCTTGGTGATGCCGTGATTATGGCTGGGTCTGTGCTCCCCAAGGTAGGCAGTTTGAAACCCCCAACAGCATTGCCTAGGGAGGAAAGCGAGGCTTTTTAACGCTTGGAAAGTCTCAGAAAGCCACAGGAGCAGATCTTCTCTGGCCTGTAGGGTCCCTGTGAATTACCTTCAGCTCCATGGCAGTGAGTCTGATTGGGTTTGAGAGGCTTCTGGCAAGAGGTGGAGTGTTATTCAAGTGGTAGCTCGACAACACCTCCTTGCGGGCCTACGGCCTTTTGTATGATCATGAGAGAACTGCCTCTCCCTCCCTCTACCCCCACCCCTCTCTCTCTCTCTGCCCCACTGACTTCCTGTCTGTTGGAATTCTGCTTGCCTCCAGGGCTGGGCTCATGTGGGTACGTGATTCTGTGATCCTCGGAGCTGCCCTGCCAGGTTCCTGCTGACTGTGGACCCATGACTCTCCCCCAAAAGGCCTGTGATCTTCCTGCTTCCTGGTTTGTGTTTCGCTATCAGTGGCCTGAGGCTGAGAGACTCTGAGGAGGGGCTGGTGGATGAGCAGGGATTGAATTGGATTGGGCTGGGACACCTTGGTGATGTATAAGGATTTCCTGATATGAAGTTCTTTCTTTCTTTCTCTCTTCCTTCCTTCCTTCCTTTCTGTCTTTCTTTCAAAAACATTTTATTGGGGGTTGTTGCAGCTTTTACCACCATCCATCCATCCATCCATCCATCCCTTGCATCAAGCACATTTGTACATATGTTGCCATCATCATTTTCAAAACATTTTCTTTCTACTTGAGGCCATGGTATCAGTTCATTTCCCCCCTCACGCCCCTCCCTCCTTCATGAATCCTTGATAATATTTTTTTTCATGTCTTACACCAACTGCTCTCTCTCTTCACCCACATTTCTTTTGTTCATCCCCCTGGGAGGGAGTTGTATGTAAGTCATCGTGATCAGTTCCCCCCTTTTCTCCCCTAACATCCCCCTTCCCCTCCTGGTATAACTACCCTCATTATTGGTCCTGAAAGGTTTATCTGTCCTGGATTCCCTGTGTTTCAACGTCTTGTCTGTACCCATGTCCATGCTCTGGTCTACCTGGATTTGTAAGGTAGAATTAAGGTCATGATAGTGGGGGGAGAAATCATTAAAGAACTAGAGGAAAGTCGTATGCTTCATCATATGCTATACTGCACACTGGCTCGTCTGTTCCTTGTAATGCTTTTGTGTGGGGGATGTCCAATTGTCTATGCATGAGCTTTGAGTCTCCACTTTGTGGCCCCCTCATTCACATTGATATGATTTTTTGTTCTGGGTCTTGGATGTCTGATACCTGATCCCACTGACACCTGGTGATCACACAGGCTGGTGTGCTTATGAAGCTCTTTATACATATGCTACTTGCTTCATTTTTTTAGGCAACTCAGCCTAACACACACACACACACACACACACACACACACATGCACACACACACAGAATAGAAGCACCATGCCCAGATAGAAGACGTGAAATGTCTTTAGCACATTTCAGCGTCCTTCTTTCTCTGCCCTCTTCTGATTTCTAGTCTCATTTTCCTTATCTATGAACAGAGTGTGTGGACTTGCTCTCTCAGGCTGTTCCTCCTTATAAGGTTCTCATTATATCGATTCTAGGTTGTCTTTGATATTTGTTTAACCCTCTAGCAACTTGTGTGTGAGAGGGGGAGGTTACCTGCACATGCTAGGAACGTCATCCAAGCCAGTCCCATAGGGGTCCTGACAGCACGCAGAGGCTGAATGCCAATGTCCCATTCCACTCTGATTAGACTTTGTCAAGAGGGCAGGGCCGAATGTCCTGAGGAAAATCATCTTCGCCATATCTGAGAATGAAATACAGACTACACAATGTCACAGCTCCCCAAGCAGGACCAGAGTGATTCTGCCTCTCCTGTGTTATCCTTATTACTTTATAATTACCTCCTGACCTTTACTGACTCTGACAGTTGTGAGTCTTTTTTTTTTTTTTTAAAAAGGATTCAAGAATATTACCATTATGCAGTTGCCTAGAAACGGGGCCTAAAATACATCTGGCTTTAATAGAAGAGCTAAAATGAGTTTTCATTTCTTGGCATTGTCTCTCTCCTCTCTCCCCTGCCCTCCCCTCAACTCCCTCGTTTTTTGTATCAACTGGGAATTGCAATAGATTTTCTCCCTAATCCTTTCTGCACTGTCCCAAGCTGAGACACCCTGCACAGAGAGGGTTTTCCATCAGGGGAAGTTTTAACAACATTAATTTGGTATTAGGAAAGCTAATCCCTGGCCCATGGTCACTCTGCACGTATGGAATCTGTCCTGGCAAGTCACTCTGTAAGGAAGCTTTTGACAGAGCACCCAAGAGTTCTAGAAAGAGGAGACACTTTGTGTCTCGTCCTCAAGGTATATCCAATGATGTTTGGCTAAATGGCTGCCATAATCACCTTGTAAGCCTTAAAGGTGTCTGTGGCCAGATACCTTCCTCACGCCTCCTGATCTTGCTGGACACCTCCTCTCTGCCTCTTTCCCTTGGAATCACTGCAATGCTCTTTAGTCAGTTTATGCCCAATTGCATATTGCAAACCCAGCCCCTCCTAACAACCTTTAGAAAACAAGAAAGAAAGAAAGAAGGAAAGCACGGTAACTCCCTATGTGTCAGAAGATAAGTGTGATCAGAAGCTAATGACCAGGTTTCTATCTCAGACATCCCTGGGCGGGCTGGACCCTCTCACCTTTGGGTTAGTAGCTGAACACAGGAGCCATTGGTACCACTCCAGAACCTCCCCCTTCCCCGCCCCCCCAAGAATGAACAGAATAGATTCCACTTCTTCTGTGTTCCATTGATGTCTGCCTGTGGGAATACACTAATTTGCAGAACGACTTCGGGTCACACGCAGCCTCTTAGGCCATGAGATCATGAGGTCATTCTACAAGCGTCTACTCACTACGTACGTACCTGCTGATGGCGTTCAAGGCTCTGGCAGCCTGCAAGGGAGGACAGTAAGGGACTCTGTAAGAACTGGCCAGGTATTCCCCTCCAGGCGTGACATCCTCCCTGGACTATTTTCAACCTTGGCAGATTATGGGACCTAGGGGAGGGCTTGTTATACCTTCCGATCCAAAGCCTTTCCCCGGAAGATTCCGATGCTGGCGGTGCGGCACAGGATTTGGAAGACAGCCTTTAACAATCACCCTGGGCGATTCTTATCAGGCAAGTTCAGGAAACAGGGGAGCCAACGGGCGGAGCCCTCACTGGCTTCTCCTCACTGCAGACCAGACTCTCTGAGACCTGGTCCTTGCTTCAGATTCCACTCCTCCCGTCTCACACATGTGGCGCCAGCTGTGCTGTCTTTGGCCTGCCCTCGATTTCAGGACTGCACGCCTTTGCTCGTGGCTTCCAAGTGTGTTCAGCCTCAGCTCCACTTCCTTGCGTTACAGAAAGAGTCCTCACCGTCAAGGTTATCCTCACTCCTAGCGACTCCGCGGGACAGGGGAGGACTGCCTCCTTGGGTTTCTGAAGCCGTGCGTCTGTATGGGAACAGACAGTCTTGTCTTTCTCTCCACAAACAGCTGGTGGTTTCACACTGCCGCACTTGCAGGGAGAAGTCTGTTCCATCACCACGATGAGACCAGGGCTCCGTGTGCTACTTGGTATAAAAACGGCCCGAGGGCTTATCCCTCCTCTCACTTCACCAAGGAGAGCGAGAATCCCATTCAGTCGCAGGAGCCTCACACATGTGTGAAGGTCAGACATCAAAGAAGGAAGACCGAAGTGGGCAGCTGATACCAAGGGCTCAAGTAGAGAGAAAATATTTTGAGAATGATGATGGAAACAAATGTGCTTGGCACAATGGATGTTTGCATGGCTTGGGATCAGAGCTGTACGAGCCCCCAGTAAAATGATTTTCAAAAGAAGAAAAAAAAAAGACTGAAAGAATTGGGAAGACCAAAGGAAAGCCATCTTTGAACGAGGATGTTGTTGAAACATTTCGAAAGTGCCAGGGATGGTCAGAAGAACAAACAGATCTGCCTTGGAAGAAGTCCAGCCAGGCTGCTTCCCAGAGGCACGGATGGTAGACGCGTCATCAGGGAAACTTGTCCCTGGGGGACATCATGCCTGGTAGCGTGACAGGCTGCAGAAAAGAAAGGAAGGCCCTCCCTGAGATGATGGACACAGTGGCTGCAGCGATGGGCTCAGACATCAGAATGATGGCGAGGATGAGCAGGTCTGGGTGGGGATGTTCTGCTGTACATGGGGATGCTGTGAGGTAGAATTGACCTGACGATACTTACAACAACAACAACAGCAGCAGCCTAAGAGTGAGTTCCGTGACGTGGAGATAAGACAGGCTTCCACCCTCCAACCTGTTCTCAAATCAATTTGGACACCCATTGTCCAGTCCACAGCACTCTCCATTGCCAGGGCTGCAGAGAACTCAGATCAGACTCAGTATTGGCCAGTTTATTAGCAAAACAGCAGAACAGAATCCAGGGCCAGGAGCCCAGAGTTCTTTGGACAGGACAGCCTCTTCTCAAGCCTCCAAGTTGACGCTTCCAACTTGCCAGCTGTTCCTCAGGAGAATGACGAGGCGGCCTGCTTCAGCAAACATTGACAGCCTTGGAAAACTCTAAGGAACCGTTCCACTCTTTCCTACGGGTCAGAACCGACTCGAATGCCGTGGCTCGGCATGACAACCACAAAGGACCAAAGGAAGCACGTCATTGCCCCTCACTGGGACACCTCCCTCTGGTTTCTAACACAGGGGAGCAGTACTTACCAACACCTATTAAAATGATGGGCTTACTCACCTTTCTCCCATCCCCCCTGTCTGTTATACATATTGTGATTACATATGGTGATAATGCCGGAAGTTCTACCATCCAGGTTTCAATCCCTGCAGGCTCGCTCATGGGGGACTGTTTTCAGAGAAACTTCCAGACAGAGACAGATTAGATGGAAAGGCTTGGCGATCTAGCTCCTGAAAATCAGCCTAGGGATCCAGGATGCTCAACTTCCTGACTCGATCGCTGAAGACAAATGTCTGCATCTGCAAATGTGGTGAAGAAAGTGGACAGTGCCCGGCCATCAAAAGATATAGTGTCTGGGGTCTTAAAGGCTTGAAGGTAAACAAGCGGCCACCTAGTTCAGAAGCAACGAAGCCCACATGAAAGAAGCATGCCAGCCCGTGTGATCACGAGATGTCGAAGGGATGAGGTATCAGGCATCAAAGAACAAAAAACTCCTATCATGTGAAAGAGGGGGAGTGCAGAGTGGGGACCCAAGCTCATCTGTAGGCAACTGGACATCCCCTTACAGAAGGGTCACAAGGAGTCGAGCCAGTCAGGGTGCAGTGTAGCAACAATGAAATATTCAACTTTTCTCTAGTTCTTCAATGCTTCCACACACACCCCCCCCCCCACTATCATGGTCCCAATGCTACCTTACAAATCTGACTAGACCAGAGGATGTACACTCATATAGATAGGAACCGGAAACACAGGGAATCCAGGACAGATGATCCCTTCAGGACCAGTGGGGAGAGTGGCAATACTGGAAGAGTTGGAGGGAAGGTGGGGCAGAAAGGGGGAACCAGTGATAAGGTTCCATCTATAACCATTCTCCCTGGGTGATGGACAATGGTAAAAGGCGTGAAGGGAGCCATCAAACAGTGGAAGATATGACAAAATAATAATTTATAAGTTATCAAGGGTACATGAGGGAGAGGGGAGTGGGGATGGAGGGGAAAAATGAGGAGCTGATACCAGGGGCTCAACTAGAAAGCAAATGTTTTGAGAATGATGAGGGCATCAAATGTACAGATGTGCTTGACATACAATAGATGCATGTGTGCATTGTG
>PVJH01016634.1:0-49974 GCA_004026705.1 Nesogale talazaci
GGTTAGCAAAGGTAGCTTCCCCATTTCCTTGCCTGGAGGCAAGCCACTGCTTAATGAGCCTTCTGCCCCAACACATTCCGTTTCCTTCCTCTGTTGGCCTAGAAGCCTGCCACTCTCTCCTGTGCTCTTGGCGCTGCTGCCTCTGCTGTAGCTTCTCTTTCTCTTCGTGTGTCTGTTGTTGCACAGCCCTCTGTCTCCTGTGTTGAGGAGGTTCAGGGTGTAAGTGCAGGAATCTAGAGGTCCAAGGAATAGCATGCTTCACTCCTGACTCTTCTTTCTTGTTGGTAGTGTGGTCCATACTTCTGCTTCTGAAATGGCACATGTAAAGCCCAGCTAGGTGACAAAACTGAGTAATCCTTACGGAGTTCTAGACACTGTGGATGAATGTTTCCACCCAGTCATGTGGGTAGATTTACAGACACTGTGAGTAGAAGAGTGAAACCAAAATAAATATTGCAACATGGAGCTGAGCAGCAGATTGCAAAGGGCAACTCCAGATACAAAGTAAAATTGGATGATGAAATGACAAAGACCTGGAGTTAGAAAGCCAAATGGAAGAAGAGCACACTCAACATTTCTTAAGCTGAAAGAACCTAAGAGAAAATTGAACTGAAGGAATCTTTGGGCAAAGTAATAAATGACAAAGGAAGCAAAAATAGAAGGAATACACAGAATTAGTGTACCAAAGAATTGGTCAGTATTCACCTGTTTCAGCAGGTAGTATATGATCAAGAATGTTTTTTTGTTTTGTTTTGTTTTGTTTGGGGAGGGGGCATCACTGCCTCTGCTGGTCATGGGCACTACCCAATGCTGCTCCTGAGAGCCACCGCTGGATCTGAACCGCCAAGCCCACTGGCCGCCGTCCTGCACTCAACCACTTATGTCACTGGGGCTCAGCCCAAGAATGTTTCTAAAAGAAGAAATTCAAGCTGCACTGAAGCATTAGTCGAAGAACCAGGTTTCAAGAATTGATTTTTCTGCAAAGAAATACAATTCTGGAGGTGTTCCCTATCTATGCTAAGCAATCTCAAAGACAATTACCTGGCCAACCAACTTGAATAGATCATAATTGTATTCATTTCAAAGAAAGATGGCTCAACAGATTGTCGAAGAAAATTTAACATAGGATTAATAATACACACAAGTAGAATTTTGCTGAAGATAATTCAAAACTAGTAACAGAATATCGACCATGAGTGCCAGAATGGGATAAGAAATGTGAGACCTTTGATCATTTCAGGTGCATCTTGGCAAAAAGCAGAGTAGACCACAAAGATCGTTACCTGTATTTTATTGACTCTACAAAGACTTGTCACTGTGCTCTTCATGACAGGTTCTAGATAGTGTTGTGAAGAATAAGAATTCCAGAACACAAGGGAATTTATGTCGAATGGGTTCTCAAGCCAAGGGGTGGTCATATGAATTAAACAAAGGGACACTGTAGGGTTTGGGAATCCAGAAAGGAGTGAAGCAGAGTTGTATCCTTTCATCCTACTTATGCTGTTAGTATGCCTAGCAAATAACCAAAAAATCTGAGCTATATGAAGAAGAATACGCTATCAGAATCAGAGGAAGACTCATCGTGAACTGTGAGATGCAGAGACCCAGACTTGCTTGCTGTAAGTAAAGAACACGAGAAGCACTAACTAACAGAAGTAATAACCAGTGCTGTAGACTTGAATAAGACTTTCTGTAGGTTTAAAATAGTATCAAACCCCTTAAAAATGGAATGTGCTACCATTGGCATGTGGTAATAAATCTGTAACGATTTGAAAGCAGCAAAAGCTACATAATATACTCAGTAAAATGGCAATGTTTGAATTTTTTTTCTAGAACTTAAGAAACATCCTCTCTCCCTGGATAGCACTGATGTATGTGTTCCATCAAACCTTGTTGACTCATGTGCTCCCAACAGTGTTCCCTAAAGAAACGGAAACACTCAGTGGGGGACATTGAGCTCTCTTACTCAAAAGATGCTAAGGGAACTTATAGGAAGCTTGGGCCAATGTTTGAAACCATCTTTCCACCCCTACCCAATTATTTATTCTCCTCAACGTTCTATTTCCTGATTTACTTGAAAGACATTATAATCTAGTCAGTTGCCAAGTTAGAAACCTTATTTCTATCTCCGCCAATGACCCCCTCCCCAGGTTCTTCTAAAATGTCAGTCAATTATCTCATCTTCTTCATTCATACTTCCTGTACTCCAGTGCCAGGCCATGGCAGCTCTTTCTAGAATTATTGTCAAAGCTCCTGCTCTCTATTTCTTGGGATGACCTGATGTTTATTATTTGCTCTCATTCAATCCATTATGCTGCTGCTTGGATGATCTTTTAATGGCATCATGCCTCTCACCCTTGAATGACACTTCCATTTCATCAATTTCTGGGGCATAAAGGCCCAACTTTTCTATGTGGCCCATGTATTACCCAAAGGAGGTTGGTCCCCATTTCATTTTCCTGCCTCATTTGCCTCCAGATCATCAGCATTATGCTAAATATCACCTTGATTGCTGCCACCACCATGGTAACAACCTACCTTAGGCCACATTCAAGTGCAAAGATGTTGCAAAGATGCAAATCCAGGTTCAGGATAGTAAAAACAAGGAATCAGGACTTTAATTCTGGCCCTGGGACTACAGAGACAGATTATTTAAAACCACTGCCTCCTTCCCAAACTCTGAAAAGAGCAGGCGCTCCTGTGCCCTACTGTTTATCCTTGCTGTCA
The DNA here is from genome assembly GCA_004026705.1 of Nesogale talazaci. Classification (NCBI taxonomy): domain Eukaryota; kingdom Metazoa; phylum Chordata; class Mammalia; order Afrosoricida; family Tenrecidae; genus Nesogale; species Nesogale talazaci. The sequence continues at coordinate 2,728 of PVJH01016634.1, forward strand.
CTGTCTTTTGGGCTCTTTTTGATGATAATTGTCTGTTCCCTTTAAGGTACTCCCAAATGCCCCCTTCTCATGATTAACCAACTCCATCTCTCCTCAGCAACCCTCCCTCAAACCATTTGAGAATATGGATGTTTAAACTTTATCATCAGGTTTATCATGAATCTTTCCGCATTCCTGGCTAAATTGGGACCGCTTCATCACCACCCTTACCGTATGTTACTTTACCTTCATTACTATTGAAGGTACTGCTACTGGATACATTGGTTGCCATGAAATTGACTCTGAGTTGTGGTGGCCCCCATGTGTGTCAGAGGACAGCTGCACTCAGCCAGGTGAGGGGCAGGGGGAGTTTGTCAAGTTTTTCTTCCAGGGAAGCTGTGGTTGGGCTCAACCTTCCCACTTGCTGGTAAGCAGCCCATTGGTTTGGATATTAGCACCACCTAAGGATTCCTGTTATTTGGCACATCCTCAGTGAATGTGTATTTAATTTATCAGAATGTATCTACAGTGTCTTTATGGCTTGGATGACCAGAATCAGGTTGATGATTTGGTTAGCCATGGCAGTTAACAATAACTCATTGTTACATGTCAGTGGGTCCAGTCTGACTCACAGCAACTCTGTGTATAACAGAGCAGCTTCACCATTCCACTATCCAAGTGGCAGGCGGTTTCTGTAAGCTCATATAGGACCCAGTGCCTGGCAGTAATCGGGGGGAGTGGAGCTGAAAAAACTGCAAAGACACTGCTGGGGGATACAACTTTCCTTTTATCAACCTAACCCACTCCGATTGGCACCAGTTTTGGAAATCTACCCAAGACAATTCCCATACCCACCATACCCATCTAGTAGTTTTTGAAGGAGGGTCATTAACAAGATTCTCTCAACCCATCTTCCAAAGGTTGAATCCTGCAAACCCGGTAACAATTTTGATGGGGGCTATTTTAAAACTTTATTTATATGAACTATTTTATTCTAGGTAAAGGAAATAATGACCAATTGCCACTGAGTCCATGCTCACTCAGAGTAACTTTATAGGACAGCCTAGAATTGCTGTTTTCTAGACTGTAACTCTTTCCAAGAGCAGAAAGCCCTGACCTTCTCCCAAAGCAATTGCATAGATCTCATAGATTTCTGTTCTTCTTGTTCTTTTTTGTTGTTGTTGTCTTGTAGGCTTCAGCTATTATGGTAATACATGTTGATTCCCTATAACGATGCTCTAAGGCTTTAGGGGCCTTTGCTAATCGACATAGACTAGAATTGAAATAGATGCGCAGTGGGAAATCCAGTTATCTTTTCTTCTGTGGAAACCTTGCAGTACTGTTCCTCAGACGATGCTAATGATGTTCAGCTAGGCTCTTAGAGCACTCTGGTTGCCAGAGCAGACACTTGATAGAAAACGGCATTGCTCCCTCTCTGTAAAGTTATGAAAGAGTAAAAGGTAATTCTGACTCACAAACCTGGTTGATTATATTATTAAAATTGGCACTTTAATGTTAGGGTAATCAATCAAGTAGACCGAAAGAGTGAAAACACATACAACATGTTGTAAAAAATGGTCCTAAAACTGAGTCATAGAAAAATGTAAGACTATGATCCCAACACTGCTATTTCCATTCCTCCAGATTCTGACTAATATGTCTCTTATGTTACCAGGAATTGTTTTTGAAGCCTTAAAAAAAATCCCCAAACCAACAACTAGTTAAGTAGTTCCTTATCTCAGCAGCTTGCTAAGGAGCCCTGGTAGTTCTGTGAGTCGGGCATTGGCTGCTAACTACAAGGTTACCTTTTGAAAGTCACTAGTCCCCCTGAGGGAGAAGGACTCTCTCTTTCTACACCGATTTGCAATCTCTGAAATCCTATAGGTCAACCATGAATCAAAATCAACCCAATGACAGGTTTGTTTGTTTTGTTCATATTGTTTTTTTTTCATATTGTTTCCTATGAGTTGCAACTGACTCCATGACACCGAATAGCAGCAAACTGGGTTCCCAATAAGAATGACATTTCCACGTTCACAGCAAGATTTCTGTCTCTAATACCAAAATCTAATGCTGCCTTAGGCTGGGTTCTTTAGGGAAACAATGCCGTGAAACATCCATGTATGTATACAGAGAGAGTTTCATATCAAGAAAATAGCTCACACAATTGTAGAAGTGGACAAGCTCCAAGTCTATATTTCAGATTGTAGGCTGATGGTTTCCCTATACTCAAGTAGCTTCTGATCTCTTTTCTTTTCTTTTTTTTTTTTTTGGGCATCACTGCTCTCCGGTGGTGGGAGTAGGAAGCTTCTGATCTCAAGATCAGAAGGTCAGACAGAAGGCCTCTGGCTGCACAGGTGAATGAACCCAGGTAAGATAGCAGGCAGCTGATGACTTCCAGGATCAGCAGGGAATGTGGCAGGTTCAAATACAAAGAATTGATGGTTAGATGATGAGCCAGATGCAGGATCCAAAGCAAGTAAGATGTCCCGCAGTGTCCACTTATACTAGAAGCAAGGCACCCCCTCAAGACTTCATCATCCATAAATAAAAGCTACCCTAACCATGAAATAGGTGAGAGGAAATAAAGAGAGGGAGAGAAGAAACGAGAGAAAGAGAGACTGTTCTGATGAAGCATTATTTCTTGATGGTACAAACAACTTCAATCAGCTGATAAAAAGTTGAATTTCAAGTTCACCCAGAAGAGTCTTTGAAGAAAGATTTGGTGTTATATTCTGAAATATCAGCCATTAACAACACCGTTGTGATGAGTTTCACTTGAACATAATAGAGTACCTATAAGTCAGAATAGACTCCATGACAATTAGTTTGATGTCTCTTACTTCTTCTGACCTTAAGGCACCTCCTTGACTTCCTTTCTTAGAACCTAAAGAGCCTACTTTTAAACTCCTGGCCATCTAACAATCTCATTTCACAGCTGAGAAAACAGATCCAGTAAAGTAAAATGACCTGCCCTGTAAACCATATCTGCATTCCCAGTGTTATCTACTTTGCATTATTCTGTTTATTTACCTCTGCCAGAAGACTGACCCCAAACTGAGCTCACTGTCATCGAGTCAGTGCTGATTTAGAGTGACCCTTTAGAACAGAGTAGAATTTCCCTTTTGGACTTCCCAAACTTTATGGGAGCAGACAGACGACTTGATCTTTCTCCTTCAGAGCAGCTGGTAAGTTTGAGCTGCTGGTCGTGTGATTTGCCATCCAGTGAGTAAACCTATGACACCACCAGGGATCTCACATATGCCAATAGCGGGCACTACAAGATAGAAGGGATTGACATGATCCTCATAAATATTTTGATCAACATGCCTTTCTGAAACTCAGATATACAGTTGCTAAAATAAATGGGAAAATGCATGTAAAATTAAATTAGTTTTATTATCCCATTAAAAGAACCATTTGATTTTGTCAGTTGGGAAACATCTAATAAAACCAGGCATTATATTAATTAAACAGAGCAATACAATGCATCTTCCAAATTGTAAGAATGAATCTGGATAGACCCTGAAGAGTAAGTGAAATGATATCACATGGCATCTCTTGGGGATTTTGTTATGTACATTAGACTGAAGAATGCAGGAATTACTAGAACTCCTTTACACCAAGAACCCTCCTCTCCCTACCTAATATTGAGGGGCATTACAAGTTAAAATTATAATGATAAAGAAAGCCAAATAATTTTATATTTATATCCTTATTTACATAATTATTAGGCTCACCTTAAAAATATCCAAAGAGAGGCTGATTCAATTCAATCCAGTAATAAGCTTGACTATTTTATTTCTAAATGCTTCTATTAACTAGTTAAATTATCTGATGTGTTGATTCACATGTATTTAATTTAGATAGACAAAATCTATAATACTGTACACATATTTGGTTTAGAAAAAACAAACACAATGTAATTCTCCACTGTCAATCCTACCCACAAAAGTCTAATAATGCCATATTTCTTATGGCTGGTGGAATGGAGAATATTGCATTTGAAAGTCCTTTTTTTTTTTCATTTCATGGTAGCAGTGAAGGACATATGAAAGGGGCATATGCAACTTAATGGGATGCTACCTATTACATCACTAGTGACATTTCCTAAAGAGCAAAACTTGAATAAAATATATAAAACAAATATTGAATGTTTTTGAATAGCAGTTGGCATTGAGCAGAGAGATAGCTTTCATGTCAGCTGCATTAAATATAACTTTTAAAAGGAGCATTCTAGCTGAAGGAGATCTTCCAAGGCATAAAAACACTAAATCCTATATTTATTCATAAGAAACAAGATTATGAGATAGGGATCTCAGAATAAGGGTAGGATGAACTGGGCTCTGTAATTCACAAAAATGGGTAGAATAAATTACCTGGTAGGATATAAATTGCCTTGAAACTCACTTGAAGCTTCAGTGTCATTGGAGGGGAGAAGCTGGTTTTATATCACCATGTTAAAATGGCAAAATGTCTTAAATGCAAAATATGTGTTCCTGAGGAACTCTCCAGGGAGAACTAGAGCTTAGAAATGTAAGAATGGACATTTAGCAGGGCATGCTTTTCTGTGTTTCAGTTACATTCGCTATCTAGCCCAAGGGCCTGACTACTGGCTGATAGGTTGACAGTTTGAACCCATGCAGGGTAGCTCAGAAAACAGATCTTTTGACTTGTTTCCAAAGAACCACACTCTTCAAAATCCAATTAGAGCATCTCTTCTGTACACCTGGGATCGTCATGTGTCAGAATGGACTCCACAACAACTACCAGCAATAGTCACAGCAATAGGGTTTAAAGGATCAAGTGCGAAAGGAGAGTCTTCAGATAGTCCCAGCATTTCCCAAAAAATCAAAAGCCTGATTTTAGATGCATTGAGAGGTTCATCATGTCTGAAGCCAAGAGCTTGTGACTTACTAAGTAATAAATCACCATTAGTTCCACAGTCATTAACAACATTGGCTGTCAGACTTGAAAGTAACACCTGAGAGTTAGAAAGTGAATATATGTAGCATAACTATTCTGTTCTGGTGACCAGGTCACTAAAACCAACCAACCAAACAAAGCAAACAGGCCCATTGCCGTCCATCTTTATAGTGACAATTGTATAGTATAGCGTACAATTGAACAGTTCCCAAGACTTAATTTTTTTTAAGGAAACAGCCTGGACTTTCTCCAGTAGAAGAACTTGGGGGTTTGCACTGCTGATCTGGTAGTTAGCAGTTTTCTGCCACCAGAGCTCCTTCAACCAAGATATTAGGCTTAGGGGAAAGAAGGAAAAGGAATCAAAGATGATGACCAACTGACCCTGTCACCGAGGCTCTCAATTTTCACTGCATCATCCATCATCTGAGTTTCTTTAAAGAAAGGTCACATGCCCTGGGACCCTCCCCAGATCAAGCATATCACTTTCCCTGGAGACTAAGACATGGCCATGCAATGATTCTTTAAAAATTCACCAGAAGAGTCAATGTGCACCTCTGTCCTCTAATAACAACATAATAGCAGTCCTTCCCAAAGAACATAGGAGATTTACCTCTCTTAAAAAACCACTGATAGTCCTAAAGTCTGACAACTGTACAAAATAAATAAATTAATGAAGGACAGGAAGGGCTAGGATTTTAGGGGTAAAAAGTATTTTTTCCCTTGTGGACATAATAATTTCCTAGAGTGTAAATCATCATTTTAAAAATTCCAGAATAGACATTTCCAAGAATATATCAGCTTTCTGGCTGTCAAGGAGAAGTCACAATCTGGTTACAGAGAAAGCCAATATATTATATAAGAGCAACATCTTGTCACAGACTGAATTCTGGGAGGCTGGTGTGCTTGTGAAGAAGTTGGAGTGCCAAGCCTTAGATTATTTTCCCCCATAACCAAGATTACAAAGCAAGTGGCATCTGAGATTTTACCTATGCTCAGAGTTTTTATTCTTCTATTTGCAAATAAGGAATAAATTTAGATGTGCAAACTGCAGGGCAATCATTTGGTAGAAAATGGATAAAAATACAAGTGCCATTGAACGAACTGCGGATGGTGTTTAGTTTATTTTCCACCGTTGGTACCACTTTATCATTTCAATGTTAGTTTGACTGAGAGCCATGGCAGGAAGGACCTTCCTTACCATTAGGAAGAACCAGCCCCCAGAGTGCCTAAATTGCCCAGATGCTGATGCTACCTCCAAGTCAAATATTTCAAATAGAAGAGAGAGGATATTGTAAGGAGCACGAATAAGTTTTGAGTCAGATCCAGGAAAAGGAAATGCTAAGTCATTGCACAGTGAAACTGGATGGCTTGGTTGTTTTAGAAAATATATGAAGGACTTTATCCAGAGACCAATAGTATAAGAAGCAAAATTCATCCACCTATGACACAGGTGTTGGAGATGTCTTACTGAATTCCCAAGAGAACAGTCCTATGAGGAAAAAGTTCTAGGAAAAGCCACAGTCAGAGAGTGATATCAGCAGAATGACCCACAACCCCAGACATCCTTTGTTATAGCTCATTAGTAAGCCTCAAAGAAAAACAAAAAGATAATCGAGCCCAATGCTATCAAGTCAATTTTGACTCATAACAGTTCTCAAGGGCAGCATATAATTGCTGAGGTCTTATATCTTTACTGGAGAAGAACCCCTCATTATTTCTTCTAAGGAGCAACTCTTGGGTTCGAATTGCAGACCTTACGAGAATCCCACTTCCAGGCCTCCTTGTACTTCATTGCTGTTGTTCATAGTTGCCACAAAGTGGGTCTGTGTCGTAGTGACCCTAATGTACAACAAAAGGAAACAGCACCCATCCTCACAGCTCTTCTTATATTGAAGCCCATTTTGCAGCCACTGTGTCAATGCATCGCACTGAATGCCTTCCTCCTTTTCACTGTTCCCTAACTTCACCAAGCATGATGCCCTTCTCCACAGAGTGGTCTCTCCTGACAGCATGTCCAAAGTACATACAACAAGTCTTGCCATCCTTGCTTTTAAGGAGCATTCTGGTTGTACTTCTTCCCACACGAATGTTTGTTCTTTTGGCAGTGCATGGAACTTTCAGTATTCTTAGCCAATGCCATGCTTCCAATGCCCCCATTCTCTTAGGACCTCCCTTATTTAGTGTCACCTTCTGCATGTTTATTAGAGAATTGAACATACTATGGTGTGGATCAGGTGGACCTTGTCCTTAAAGTAACAGCCTTGCCTTTCAACATGTTTCAGAGGTCTTCTTGCCCCAGGCAGTGAGTCTTTTGGTTTTTGCTTCTGTTTTCGTGGCATCAACTGTAAATCCAAATGAGATGAAGTTCTTGAAAGACTCCAGTGTTTTCTCCATTTATCATCATGCTACCTACTGGTCCAGTGGTGAGCATTTCGTTTTCTTGGCATTAAGTCTTAATCAGTGGGTTTTGCTTTTTTTTTTTTTTTTTCTCACTGATGTCCTGACTTGAATCCAAATCTCAATAGTAGGCTACAGATACTAAATTTACTGAATTGCTTGCTCCTTCAGCTAGGTTTTATCTCAGGGATGGGAGCCAGTTCCATTTGTACTTCCATGACTCTCATAGGTGACTCTTCATGATTATGTTTTGAAGACCGGAACTACCTGGAACGCTTTCTTTATACCTTTGTCCATCTGAAGCTTTCACGTAACATAGTCTAGAAGACGGGTAGAGCACCGATCTGAGGCCTGACAGATCCGCGAGGATGAGCACTGGGTGAAGCACAGGACTGACTGGGGAAGGAGTTTGGGTTGCTCTCCACCACTGCTCTCCCTACCCCCTGCTGTCTGCTATCAGGAGAGTCTCCTTAGATGGATGCAGTTTGGCAGAAGCTCAATCTGGATGAAACTGGCTTTTATGACCAATGTGAACTTCCAAAGTCTTCAAGGCTGACTCATCTAACAATATATACCGGTGTTCACCTCACAGCTTCCATTTACATTTCTTTTGTTATTTGTCTCGGTGAACTTCATTTTTGCCTGCTCCAGTCCCAATTGGATGTGTGTGGTTTATTTTTCCATCCTGATATAAATGGAGAGTAATTTCTATGAGGAGTGCAGATTTTATAGTTCTGCTTTGTGCTACCTTCTATCATTAATGCTCAAGGCAATGGAACCCAAAACCCTACATTTGTTCTCATTTAGACTATTCCAGCTCAAGGTGACCGCCAAATCTTCAGAGCAGAGCTATCCCACATGACTTTCTGAAACTCTAATGTTTGTGGAAGCCTTGCGTCTAGGATTCTCCTGTAGAGTCATTTACGGTAAAGCTCATCACCGGTTGATTTGATTCCAACTCACCAGGACCTCTGTGGGACAGAGTAGGACTGGCCCCATGAGTTCCTGAGGTTTTTGGTCTTTAGGAGCAGAAAGTCTTATTTTAACTCCTAAGGAAAGGCCCCTAAGTTTGAACTTCTGACATTGCCGTGAGCATTGTAATGACCCTCCTTCTCCAACGCTCCTCCCTTACAACAAAGTTACTCCATAAAGAGCTGTCGTATCTATAAATGCTGTAATTTAACCACAACCCCACTTTGGGGAAGATGAGGGTCAATTAAAATGACAAATGTACCCCCTGCCATCAAGTTGGTTCTGAATCATAGTCACCCTACAGGACAATATAGACCGCTGCTCTTTAAAGGTTCTGAGACCCTACGTTTTGACAGGAATAGGGAGTCTCAATTTCCTCCTTTGGAAACCAAGATTAATCGCTCTTATAGCAACCCACACATCACTTATTTCAAACATATTTGTACATATGTTGCTCTCATCATTTTCAAAACATTTTCTTTCTACTTGAGTCCTAGGTATCAGCTCCTCTTTTTATCCTCTCTCCCCCACCTTGACACCCTCATGATCCCTGGATAAATGATAAATAATAATTTTCATCTCTTACACAGTCTGCTGTCTCCTTTTATCCACGTTTCTGTTGTTCATCCCCCTCAGAGTGTGTGTGTGTGTGTGTGTGTGTATGTGTGTGTTGGGAGGGAGGGGTTATATGTCTATCATTGCAATCAGTTTCCTCCTTCTCCCCCCACCTTTCACTTATCCTCATGGTATTTTTACTTACATTACTGTCCCTGAGGGCCTATCTGTCCTGGATTCCGTGTGTCAAGAGTTCTTATCTGTACCAGTGTACATGCGTTAGTTTAGCCAGCTTTGTAAGGTAGAACTGGGGTCATGATAGTGGGGGGGTGGGGAGAGGATGTTGAGGAAGCATTAGAGAACTAGAGAAGGTTGCATTTAAAAAGTTAACAAGTAGCTAAACAAGGAATCTAGGAATCAGTCCTCAAGGTCCAAGGTTTGAGAATCCTAAAGAATCTGAAGTAAGATAAAAGCAAATACACATACATTTGTATGGATGTATTGACACAGGGACTGCATCAATGAGCTCAAGCATAGAAACAATTATTAAGTTGGCACAGCACAAGGCAGTGCTTCCTTCTGTTGTGTCCAGGATGGCTATGGACTGGGGCCGACTCTGTGGCATCTGCAAACAACAACAGCGTGGTGGTATTACACTTTGGAAATAAGTCTTTCTCATTTCAACCTGTTGATTTCGTTTCAGTTCTGATACAAGTGCGCTCTACATTATTTTACCTAAAACTGTTTCAGGTAACTGCTGCTCAATTCATGGTAAATGCGTTTTCTATTGTAGTGGCTTTTGTATTATTCATGGTAAAATAATTCACAGTAAACAGAATCATTGTAGTTTTAATAATTGAAACTTTCTGGAAAAGTATAAAATAGATCGCTACCTTCTTAATGTTGAATTTTAAAAAATGAAGTACAATGTAAATAGGGGTCACAAGTGGCTCTGTTCTTAAGCACTCCACTGATAACCAAAGGTGATGGGGGAGAGAGAAGATTATATGCTTTTATAAAGATAAAAGCCATTGGAACACTATGGGGCGGTTCTCCTCTGTCACTGGGGTCGCTATGAATTAATGTTGACTTGATAGCACTAATAGCAACAATAATATATAATGAAAATTATTTGATTAATAAATACCTTAAAGCAACCACTTTCTCTTAGAAATATTTTACTTTTTAAAATAAGAAATTTGAAAAGCAATGAAAAAGCAAAACAATCTATCATTAAAGAATATACTTTAGGAAATCATAGGTTCCATATTTTAGTACAGTCAATGGACTCAGCATGTTATTCTTTATTTTAATTCACATAAATTGATCATGCCATGGATAATCCATAAAATGTTTGGGAGGGAAAACTGTATTATAGCCCTCCTCTTTCGGAATAGACACTTGTGAAAGGTTGTATTTCTGGTCTAAAAGTGACCCATTAAGTAATATACCCCTTTTAGTTTAGTTTTGTTTTTAAGTCACATCTGTGATCTCCTGGGAGCCTCTTAGGCACCAAAGTTCATTGAAGCAGGATTGAGCAAAGAAAGTTTATAAAAATGTCAAACGTTTATACAAAACAGTTTTATCACATTTCCCTCCTTAGGTACCCTGGTGGTATAGCGGGGCAAGCAGGCTTCGCCAGCAACTACATGGCGGTAGTTGACGCCCGCCAGCTGCTCCTCTGGATGAAGAGGAGACTTTCTGCTCTCCTCAGCTCTGACAGCCTCAGGAAAGCACAGTGGCAGTTCTGCCTTCAGGGTCTCTGTAGGTATCTGAGTTAGCATCAACTGGCTGGCCGTGAGTTTGGTTTGAACTTTGTTTTCCTCCTTTTTAGGTTAAGGTTAGTCTCTCACTCAGAAAAGAAGACATGTGATAAGGCTTTTGGTAAGGAACATAGACACTGTGGAACTCATCGAGGTCATCTCAACAAAATTTTTCCTATAATGGCTCCTCTGCTCAACTGTAGACCTAAACCGGACACCTCTGTTACTCATCACGTAGAAGAGGAACTGACAGCTCCCAGTGCTTGATCTCATAGTCTGACTTGCTCTTGTTTTAAGCTGTCCATGCAGTGAACAACATTGTCCTTCTTTCCTTGATCAGCAGAAGAGCTCATAGCTTGAATCGTCTCATATCAACCTGCATCCTGAACCTGTGTGCTTAAAAAAATAAAAACGAAGGCATGCTTTCTTTGTTACTAAGTTCTTATTGATGAAAGATGCATTCAAAGCATAAGTTCACCACACTGGTTAACACAAGTATGTAATTTTATCATTATATTTCAATATAGCATTGGAGTTTTCACAATGTATTTCTCTGCGCACATCATGTGGCCAAATTCGCCCCCTCTGTTAGCTAAGCTCGCCTGTTGCATGAGAGGGAGCTGGCTCACATTCCAGAGACATCACAACTTTGTTCCAATTAGAATTGCTATCTAAAATAAACAAGCCATTCTTCATATTCAATTTTAGCTGTGAAATTAATCCAAAGTAAATAGCAAAATACATTGCTGCCTTCCTGTGTACTTCCAACAATGAAGCCTCAATCTTTCTCGGAATTATAAAGAATTTAAATGGGGTAATAGCCAACACAAATTGGGGAGAGAAAAGACTTGAGACTAACGACTCCTACTGATTTAAGCATTCATTGTTTTAGGTCAAACGCCATCTAATTTCTGCATATATGCAAAGAGTTTTGGCAGCTGTTGTAAATTATGTCTATCATTACAATGCCCAAATTACCTCAATGAAATCATTGCATTTAACTGAGAAAAGGAGGAGTAAAAAAAAACAAAACCTAAAACCTAAAAACCACCCTGATCAAATTTTTCATTATACAAGTTATGCTATGTTGTATATCTGGAAAAACTCAAAAAACACTGCCGTCATGTCAATTCTGACTCAAAGTGACCCTATAAAACAGGGGAAACTGCCCCTGTGGGTTTCCAAGACTGCAACTCTTTACAGGAGTAGGAAGCCTCATCCTTCTCCCTGTGGAACTGTTGGTAATTTTGAACTGTTGACTTTGTGGTTTTCAGCTATGTAGAACACTTCTTACACCAGAGCGCCTTGTGTTTCTGGCACAGATTGGTTAATTGCAACAACAGTGTTTTTTAACGGATTATTCCTTATGTGAATGCAATACTTTGATGTAGCTGTAGTGTAGGTAGATCATTTCTTATTTTGAAGGAACACATTTCATCTTCATGTGTGACTTATATACCATCAAATACTGACTACTACTGGGGCTAAGTTGTGTGTTTGAAGTAAATCCAAAGGCCCAGAAGGAATGATGTTTGCTCAGCTGCATTATGAAATTACTTACAACTAGTGACTCCTTTCTTCCTTTCATGATCTTTCCAATAGAATGGAAATGTCTAGAACAGTTACCATAACTTTGTAATTTGTTGCTGTCTGGTGCCATATTGTCAGTGGTAACATTGTACAATAGAAAAAAAAACACTAATGGGCCTTGCACTATCCCTATAATTGTATTTATTTTTGGAGCAAGTAAATCCTTTCTAGTTTGGTGGAACCATAAACGGAAAGGGTATTCATGTTCTAATCACTGATACCTGTCAATATTATCTTTTATGGAAAAACAAAAACAAAAATCCTCATAGATGTGATCATAGTGAGGATGTTGAGGTGGGAATATTACCTGGATGACCTTTGTGAGCCTGAAGGTACCATTAAAGGCTTGTACTAAGGAGACACAGGAGTTAGAGCTAGAGCTAGAGGGAGAAGTGTTTTAGAGTGATGTGCTATAGGAGAAGAGCCCACAATGAATACAGGTGGGTACTCTCCATTGAAAAGGGGAATGCAACAGATTCTCCGCTCATAACCACCAGAAGGAACCAAGCTGGTAGTCTACAACCTGGCTTTAGTCTAAAGGAACATATTGGAGACTCTTGACTTTCAGAACTTTAAGACAACAAAGCCAATAAGTTTGTAGTAATTTGTTATGGCAACAGTGGGAAATTAATGCAGATCTATATGAAAACTTTATATTGATAGAATCTTGTAGAAAATTGATGCATCTTTTTAATGTTAATTTGTACATTTTGCAAGTAATAAACACATATAGGAAAAAATCTCTGTATTGAGAGTGGGATTGCAGATGAAGGTGAGGAATGCCTACTGCACACATTGCTAAAAGAAGAGAGATTCTTATAATACTACTAGGTTGTTTTGCTTAGTACAGAAACAAAGTACATTAAAAACATTTTCATCTCAATTTTCCTGAATAACTCCTCTCTGGTTGTTCCCTTTGTCCCCCAAGAGTAATCAAGCTGGACTTGAAGAGACCCTTTTTGAAGGTTCAAGGAAGTTTATAGGCTTCAATTCTTAGTATCCCTGCGGGGATGAAAGATGCATGAGTTAATGGCTTTTAGGAACATTGACTTTATTGGAAATAAGACCAAATAATTCCTAGGAATATTTTATAATTAATTAATTTCTATTTAATATAATTTAATTTGATTTTCTCCTGGAAAACAGTTTAATGGAAAGAGCTGATTATTAAGATAAAAGGTTCTTCGCCATGGTAAAAGCTCATGGATCCTTTATGAATTGTATTCTATATTACATTTCCTGTTTGGTTTGCCTCTACTTAAGGATTCATTTTTTGATAGAATGAGACTTCTGGAGAACAAAAGAATCATTTCATGGAGTAGTTTTTACTTGAAAACAAAACAACAAAACCAAAAACCAGAGCCCAGCTGATCTGGATGGAGGCATTTTCAGGGTAGAAAGTTCCATTTTCATTTTTAAAACTTTAAACATGTATTCGTCTGATTTTCATTTTTTTGTTTAATCTTAGACATTTTGCACAGTAAGTGTATGCAATATGTAAATGGCATTATTAGTGGTTTTTAAGGTCAGTGTCTAGTGTGTAAATGAATATCATTTCCATGATGTCATATGAGTGTCAAAACACCAGTTATTCTGGAAAGACCACCAGAACAAGAACTGTTAAGATGTGTGAGACCCAACTGCACATCCATGCTAAGTTATCATACAAACCAGGGGATTCAAAAGTTAGTGGGAAGGTGGAATTAAAAGAGAATGCAATTTGCCATTTTGAATCCCTGCTTAATTCGTGCTAGTAATTAGAAGTTATGTTTTTTATTGAATAAGAATCCAAAGAAAGCTCCAATGCCTTGTCTTTTACCCCATTAGTATCACCCTGGTGTTTAGACATGTCATTAAAAATGGGAAAAACTGTTTTAATCTATTTACCCTCTTTATTCTCTTCTCTATCTTCCTCCTTTCTTTTGATAGTGTTATATCTCCCTTTATCTTTATTTCTAACTCTAGAACTCTGCCATTTCTCAGTCCTGAAATAGAATACTAGCTAATGGCAAATCTCTTATTGAATCCTTGATGTGTATCAGAAGGACCCCTTAGATGTATAAATCTCTTTTAGATTTGGAGAAATGGTAATTCTTATGAAAGACAAATTATAAGGCATATTACAAAGTGTTAAATATTGATGCCTTAGAATAATGGTATTGACAAAGACTATAAATATTTCATAGACTGACAGAAGAACAAACAAGTCTATGTTAGAAGAAGTACAACCAGAGTGCTCCTTAGAAGTTAGGGTGACAAGATTCTACCTCATGTATATTGGGTATATTTGACAAAGTAGAGGTCAACAGAAATGCAGCAAACCTCTAAGGGGATGGATCACCGCAGTAGTTGTGATGATGAGTCCAGCCGTGGAGCAATAGTGTGTAGGACACAGGACCGGGATGTGTTTCATTCTCTTTTACCTAGGGTTACTATGGGTTGGACCAACTCACCTGTATTGAACAACAGCAAAAATTCACAAGAAGAATATGTAAAAACCAGTCCCAATCTTCTGCAGTCTTTTGAACTCAGCCTCATATCTATTTTGTAGTGCAGAGTAGAACTTTTCCACCGGGTTTCCTGAACTGACCACCTTATAGAAACAAGCAGTCATATCTTTCTCTCCACAGAGTGTACAGCTACTCAGTCACTGCCATCAAATCAATTCTGACTCATACTGACCCTATGAGCCTAAAGGACAGAGGAGAACTGTCCCTGTGTTTCCTAGAATGTAACTCTTTGCAGGAGTAGAAAGAGTGGTTCATCTCGTCTTTCTCCAGAAGAGTGGCTAGCAGCCCAGTGGGAGAACTCTACAGGTTATGTTGCTTATGCACTGGGTTGCAAACTGCAAAGTCAGAAGTTGGAAATCAGTGTCTACTGCTATTTTGGGCTGGTGGTTTCGAACTGCTGACCTTTTGATTAACAGGTAGATCCTTAATCATTTTCCTAGAACAATGTTTGTGAGAGAATTAGGAATGTTTGTGAGAGAAATACCCACTCTAGGTTTGACGAGATCAACAAGCAGAATATAATTTGCTGTATGGCTCAGATATCTCTTTCTTTCCTTAGTCACCATGTTTCAGCTCCTCAGGTAGCATCATTGTGGGTACAGCACCAAAAGAGCCTAGTTAGCATTGTTGGAACGTGCATTGCATTCTGGAACGCTTGTCTTCAGGCATCTCTGGCTCTGACCCCACTATATCTAATGCCAGCATGGCAGCGGTCAGCTCAGATCTTCACATGTCAAGACCTCACTGATGGTAGTCAGTCAGCAGGGTTCCCATTGAGATGTTTGAGAGGTTGCAAAGTGTGGCCGGAGCTGCATATGGCAGAAACGTTTATACAACGGTTACAGGGAAGGTTTCTCATCTATTTGAGATGCCTTGGACCACCATGTTATGGATAAATTCATTATTTGTGTCATGTACCACCATTTCCAACCAAAACAAAGCAGCAAACCAGTTTCCCATTGAACTAATTCTGATTGTGACCCCACATGTGTGAGAGTAGAATTATGCCCTATTCTAGGCTCTTTCAATGGTTGATGTTTTTCAGAAGTGGAGCACCAAGTCTTCCTTTCTTGCCTCATCTGGGGGACTTGAACCTCCACCCTTCAGTTGGCAGCATCGGCCAGGCAGTAGTCTATGCCCAGCGATGACCGTATGACAATGTAGGACCACATGGGACAACAAGAACAGCACACAACAGTCTTTGACCTGCAAACCTTCCACCCAAGACCCTCCCAATCAATAGATTCATGCTTCCTTTGGAATAGGTTAGTGTATTCTGTTCCTCAGAGTACAGAATAGCTGCTAATTTATCGAAAGACTAGGATGAAGCATGCAAGCATATTTTTTTTCTCCCGTAGCGTATAGTCAAAGTTAATGGTAACAGTTTAATGTAAGGTTACATAATACCTAATGGTTCTCCCCCTCCCTTTCAAATTTTCTCCTGTTTCCTCTGCCTCCTTTTCCTGTGCCTGTACCTTTTATTTTTAATTTTTTTTTAATTTGTGATACATTACAATTTGAATTTTAGCAATCATTGTATAGACTTGACCATTTCCTGAGAGCTTTAATTGCTTTTACTTTGGCTTATTCATGAAAGCAATATATTTCTGTGTATAGCTATCAAAATCATTAGTACTATTATTTCAAATTTATGGAGAATTCATTTTCCTCCCAGGGAGGTCACTCTTATAGTCCTTGGTCTCTTTCTCTAGTATAAATTATTGGTGGCACACAGTGGGTTATTATAGGGGACTGCTAATCACAGGGCCAGGGGTTCTAAACTGCCAGTTGTTACATGAATGAATCATGATGTGAACTCCTCATGTGAAGATGTATGGTGTCATTCTACCTTGTCTGTTAGGGTCCAACCATGTGTTGGTATCAACCTGACAGCAGTGAGTGTGGAAACTGCTGCACAGTTGTTATGCGACTTTTCTTAGCTTTGATTTTGAGTTAGAAACACAGGTTTCTGCTATTTCACACCTTCCTCTTTTCTTATGCTTGCCTTCATTTTGCCAGAGTACATAAATTGTTTTCTCAAAAATAGAGACAGAAAAGTTTGATGGTCACATGTCAGAAACTATCTTTGTTATACTTCCATATTTGATAACCTGTTTAGAAATAAATGCTCGTATGATTTCTTAGTATTTAGGTATTTTGAGGCCTTTTCTTTTTTCCTGGGTAGGTAAGAACTTTCATAAAAAATCTGTCCAAATAGGTAGTCTGTTTGAAACTAGGAGAGCTATTTCAAGCATATTCCTGTCCTTCAGTGCATATAGAATAGTTTTTGTCACATCTTCATTAATTTTCTCCCCTATGGTTGCTCATTTCTTGAAGTACTTTAATGACAATCCTGGTCTCCTGTCAGAACTTCTTGTTTGTCTTTTGCATCCACTTTCCATCTCTTTTGGCATCTTGATGTAAATTCTTTTAGATTTTACCCATGAGCACATCTATTTTCTTAGTGTCAGTTTTACAAGAAACGTCTTTGTTTCACAAGATACTTAGTATCACTTTTACAAGATACTTCTTTGTTAGACTCTTACAACAGGCAGGGCTGGGTGTTGCGACCAGGATGCTTCTTAGAGCAAGGATGGTGAGACCGCCTCTAACATACTTTGGACATGTTGTCAGGAGAGACCAGTCCCTGGAAAAGGACGCCACGTTTGGTAAAGAAGAGGGGCAAAGAGACAGAGGAAGGCACTCAGGGAGATGTTTTGACCCTGCGGTGGCCGCAGCCGCGGGCTTAAGGATAAGAACAATGTGAGGAAAGAGCAGAAGCAGGCATCTTTTCGTTCTACATTTCCTTCAACCGTCGGGTTGCTACGGGTCAGAAATGACTGGATGGCACCGAACAGCAACCCAAACCACCATAGGTGTACCCTGACCGCGTCCCAAAGAGGCCCGTTTTTCTGACGTGTACTGCAAGCTCCCCTGTCAGGTCTGTTTTCTTCACTCGTCTGCATTTATGGTCTTCCATGAGCAGCCTCCCTGTCGATTCAAGGGGATTGGGAAATGATTGCAGGGGAAACCAATGGTAGTTTGGCTAACTTACACTGGATCAGATGGTCCTTTTCAATAGAAAGTGCCTTCTAGGGAAGCTCGTTTTATGTAAGAAGCATATCCGAAGCAACTACCACAAGAGACAAGAAGTAGAAAATGTAAACTCAGCTTCCACAGGCCGAAATTACATGGCCGATCTAAATCCTCAATCAAATAGGTTGAACTTCTAGCAGACTTCCGTAACAACTCATATAGAGTGAAATTTTGGGTCCGCTTTGCTTAATTTTTTTGTTTCCTTTTATTTTCAAGTACTCATATGTAATCTATCTAATTAAACAGGGAGGTTTCATAGGGCATACTTATAAAATATCATTATTTCTGTCTCCCACACACCCTTTAAATCTACTCTGCGAGATATCTTACATTACTGCTGGGGGGTGGGGGTGGGGGTGGGGGTTGGTGGTGGGAAAGTACAGGTCAAACAATGCTTCACTTTAAATTGCTAAAAGACTCTCAGTCACATAATTAAAATGACTCTAGGATATTTATGAAAAATGCCAAGCTTTAAATAAAATTAATCTTCCATCTTCCCTTATTCCTCTTCTCTCCATAAGGAGAGATGGCCTAGCATTTTCTGAGCTCAGCAGCTTCTTAACACAGACTCAGGGGAGTACTTGTGAATGTTTTGAAGATCCCCGCTGTGAATGTCCAAAATTGCCCTGAACTGGGCATTGCTTCTACTCAGTCTCTGCAGAGTGATACATAGGTTCTTATACTGGGGTCCTCTTGACAACAAGAGTGGTCTCTCTCATAATTCTTTTTGGTAAGCAGGCATGATGTTCTTCAGCCTGAACCAAACATGAGAAAAGTCACATTTTATAGCCTCTTAACCAGGAGTCATTGGGTTCCCTGACACCTGTGTGGGTCACAAATAGAACCATACTCCATAGATTTTCAGACTTAGATCTCCAAGTCTTTCCATCAAGGCACAAGTGGGTTGACTAATGGGCTGACTTTTCAGTGAACACTCAATCATATTAAGTGTTCTCATCACCCAGATACACCTCACAGCCCGTTATTCACAAGTTCATATTTCTGAGGACTCAATATTTTGACCCATTTTAAATTGCTTTTGGGAAAACTCCAACGCCTAAGAAAGTTTATTTAGACTTGGATTTGTAACTGTTGCATTTCATTAACAGCAGGGAATTAAATGGAAATGAATGGGCTCCTGTCAATAAATGACTTGAGACGGTTTCTGAGTGAAAGTGAAGAATGGGCAGCCAGCTTGTTAAGAAGTCAGATAAGATAACTTGAAGTCAAAACTCATTAGATAGCAAATTGAGTAATATAAATATTGTGAAAAGTTTTACTAGGGCAGCTTAAGTGATTTTTAAGAATAAAAGAAATTGCAACTAGAGCTACTAATTTGTTTTAGCATTAATATTATAAATTCATTTCAACATTTAAAAGAAGGCTGTAAAATTTTGTGCATTTATTTTTATTTTTTATTGTGTGTGTCAGAGAGGGAGTGAGACTAATGAAAAGAACCATGAAATAAACAAAATGGAATTATAACAAAATATTTTTTCTGCAATCTATCTTATTAAAAATGACATCAGAAGTACTTCATAGCAAATTAGGATGAAAACTGGACATGTTATTCTAAGGCAGGTGTTTCATATACATAATGCATCCCCCAAATGCACTCTCAGATAGTACCAATAACAGGATGACTCTTCTCAATTCTGAGGAGTCAGTTGCAAGTTAACGAAGTACTTTCTTAGCAGCTAATGTATTTTAATGAAATATATTCTCACACACACCAAAAAAACCTTACATATAAGAGGTGGGCACTATGTATGTGCATTTTACAGAAATGGAAAGGAAGCATGGAAGGTTTAGAAATTGATGGGCTAAGCCCTGGTGGCATAGTGGTTCTGTGCAGGACTGCGGCCCACAGGGTTGATGGTTCAAATCCAGCAGCAGCTCTCCAGGAGCAAGGCTGGGCTTCCTACATCCACCAGGGCAGTGATGCCACACAAAAAAGAATAGAAAAGGAAATTCCTCAAGATCATACCAACAAGAAGCAATAGACTGACATTAATTGTTAGACCTTCTCGTATCTGAACACGCTTGTTTTGCTGATGAAAAAACGGGTTCTTAGGAGCAAGTGAATGTTATCATTAACATGGGTCAGCAAAATAGGAAGGGTCATGAAGTCACATGTCTGGCATTCCAGAGCTCATCATGATTTCAAGGCATGGTATTGGAAAATGACTCAAACCGCTTGGGAAGCACTCACCAACAGAACCCTGATAGTACAATTAGAATCCTGAGATTCTTTTACAGGAATAGTATGAAGTAATGGGAAAATCCCTTACCTCTACACACTGCATTTGCCTCCAACCAATTTGGCTGACAAGTAGCAGATTTGATCTCTTTTTATGTGAAAGGCATAGCATGTTTGAATATAGGGTTTGGAGAGGGATTTGGTGGTTACTGTGAGTGGACCACACGGTCTGATGACAGCTACCCCCAGAAGGGCTAGAACCATGAAATAATAGCCCAGCTGCGAAGGACAGCGGCATGACCAGACGGGAATTCTACACATTGTTAAACATAAACTAGCAAATCCATAAAGGAGAAAATTTAGTGCAGAGAGAAACTGAAGCCATGTTGATGAGGAATAATTGTTGAGACTGGAGATAATTTTCTTAGAGATTCGGGAGAATGAAAGTAGTTAAAAGAGA
This sequence comes from Nesogale talazaci, assembly GCA_004026705.1. Classification (NCBI taxonomy): domain Eukaryota; kingdom Metazoa; phylum Chordata; class Mammalia; order Afrosoricida; family Tenrecidae; genus Nesogale; species Nesogale talazaci. Next base: position 23,176 of record PVJH01016634.1, read on the forward strand.
GAACTGTATATTTTGGTCTGTTAAGTTGTGTTCATGAAAAGTAATTCGTTTTTTAAAACTGTCACTTGTGAATCTAAAGAAATGGTTTCTGGGTAAGGTGAGAGAGTCAGAGCAAGAGATGACAGAAAGAAATGGAGTGCTCTGGAAAGTACTGATGGGTCAAGTGTACACTGGAAAAACTTTCAGTTCACTAACAGATTCTTGTGTTTTGTTTCATATCTGTTCATTGCAATTTGCTTCTCTGTTATTTTGGAGCATGATATGACTATCTTGACTAATTATTTTGGACCTGTACAGATGCAACTCAGTCAATGTAAATATATTCAGTACAATGTAAGTGCCCTTTTTTATTGTGACCATGAATGTTTGATGGCACCGTTAGTCTTTATCCTGTAGAGTTTGCACCAAGAGTGTGGGAGCAAGAGTGTCTTACCTTAGTGTAGATTTCAAATGCTATGGTGATTTTTACTATGTTTAAATAAAGCACATTCTGGCTTGAAAATGAATGAATGCCTCCTGGCCCTCGGTTTTTGTCTCCCTTGGAGTTTATGATAATTAGGATGCTTGTTTAATTGCTGACCTTTTATTTCCACTGAGTTGTCGCAGCTAAAAAGCAGCTTTCAAACCACGTGTGTTACATACATAGGTAATTGATAAACTCAATTTTGCTTTTTGGAGCACCAGAGAAAAGAAGACTGAATGTCAACAAGTCAGTGCTTTAACATTTTGTGCCCACGATTTCTACTAATGGAATATTTGTTCTGCTTCTTAGGTTGAGAGGATGACTCTCTCGATGATTATCATTAATGACTGAGTTTAATCATGACCAGTAAACAGCATACCGCAATAATTTTCATATCAATGGCAACTTTTCAAACTTCTATCTGTCAGCTGTTTACAAAGGTGGTTACTTAAAGATTTATGAAATATCCAGGAGATGTCAGTTGCAGGGGAATACATATTTTATTCCAAATCAGGGTTGCACAATCATTTAAGACTAATGTTTAATCATGATTTAAATAACCCTAAATTTATCCATTTGGCTTACAGTAGGAATCTTGAAAGGATTCTGGGTTTCCTGAGTGCTGCCTATAGTAACTGTTTCAGTGTAACCATTCTTTTCCAAATATTTCAATCATAATATTATCGCATTTTATTTTATGATAATGAATCCAAGTTCCCACCCTACTGGGGCTGGAGCTGGAGTGGTAGGATTCATTACCAGGAGGTGATCTGCAGGTTCACCTTCATAGAACTACATCCAGATAAAGAGAATCTGATGGTCTTTTGTGACATTATCAGATAAGCAAAGGTTTTTTGTTGCTTGTATACATTTGACTCTCTAGGTCGCTTAATCATTATATTTCTGATGTCTTGCCTTTTTACATGAGATGTAAAATATTTTCCTGTAGTCTAATTCAATCTTGTTTTTCTCACACCTTATTTTGCTTTTGGCTGTGATTTAAATTGAACATCCCCATAGAGAATCATGAAATAAGCAATCCTGACTCTTATTCAGAGGAACTCAAGAAAGCTATAGAGAAGTATGCACTCTAAGGAGGAAAATGGTAGAATTATTTTCTCAATATATATGATTGAATAATGAAATATATCCACATATTTGACTAGGTAAATAGAAGGAAAGAGCGAGACTGTAAAATAATAATAATAATAAACATTGATAAGTAAAGCAGCTATTTTATAAGGATGAATAATGGTATTTAGGGGAATGTATTTCTTTTGCTAATTTTAACACAATTGAACTATTTTAAAAATAATCATTTAAAACAGCATGAATTACAATCTCTTGCATCCTAATCAGATGATTTAAAATATTCAAAGTGAAAGAACATAAAATATAGAAAAAGGGATATTAGCAGGGACCCAGCTCAGAATCATGTGTGTTATAGGTGAAATTAATATATAGAAATTGATTTTCTTCCATTTTCAGAGCCCCAAGCAGGTGAAGGACCCTGAGATATATAGTCTAAAACAATACAGTATCCCCTTGTTCAAATAAACAAAACTGCAATCTAAAGGAAAAATTCTAATGTTAGTCTCTATTTTGTAAAACAAAACAAAACAAAAAATCTTATTTAATATCGGTGGCACCAAGCCGTATTATTTGCTTTCAAATTGACCCAACCTTCAAAAATGATAAATTATCCCATCTCACCCCATATACAAATAGCAGTGTGAAAGGTGAAACAGTAAAACTTCTCATAAAAAATCTCACGGGAATAATATCGTGGTATGGCATAGGCAAAGATATTTTAACCAGTATATAAAAGCTACTAACAGGGTAAGACTGATAAATTACATTATAATTATAAATTTCTCTTTATCAAATGGCAACATTAAATAGTGAAAAAAAACCCACTCACCAAGTTACTGAAAATATTTGCAATGTGTTTATCTAGCTAAAAATGTATGTTTCCAGAAATACAAAAATAACTAAAAATGTATATCTAGAGTACAAATAATTACTGAAAATTGAACATCAAAATGCAGACAAAAAATAAAAAGACAAAACTCTTGAAAAGAATGTTCTCACAAAAGAAGACATGCGAGTGGACAAAAATATGAAACAGTGTTCAATTTCATTATAGAGTAACAATTAAAACCACAACATAATGTCATGCATACTCCCCGAATGGCTGATATGGAAAAGGAAACACTATGCTGAGTGTTGACAAGGATGAGAAACAGCTGAAGCGCTCACGCATTGCTGATTTGAGCCTACGTTTGGAATTTTTTCTAGTATTATGTAGTAAAGTTAGACATATAAGGGTACGTCAAAATGGATTGCTAGCCAGGATACAATTCATACATCCTCAGCTTTATTGGAAACAGAATGTGTTTAAACTTTTCTGTGTTCAGCTGTTAACTCCAGCGTTCTCTCTAATCACCCGTGTCTTTTTATGGAACCTTAAAAATATGATGATCTAAAATGTAAACCCCTACATAACTTTACAATAAAAAGGTTTTCTTAAAAAGTCCAACCAAAACAGCTTTCAAAGGCCTGTTAAAGTCAAGGAAGAGAGATCAGCTCAGAAGATCAGGGATGGCAGTGTGTGTGTGTGTGTGTGTGTGTGTGTGTTTGGGCCGGGATGGATTCCAAAGAGTAATGCCACAGAATAATCATAGGTACTTTTTACAAAGAAAAAATTCAATTTTAAAAAATTGAAGCCTGTATTGCTGAGAAAAGAGGCAGGACAATTGTGCCAAGGATATATATATATATGACAGTACCTTGACTTATTCTTCCCAGGCTGTGAGAGCACTCCTATGAAAATTTTACTGAGCATCCGGACCCAATCTAAAGCCCTGGTGTTTCTCCTTTAGATTCCTTTTTGCTGCTCCTCAGCCCAATCCTGTTCCAGCTCAAAGAACATTTATTTAAAAGGAATGTGATCTGGAATCCCTTGTAGATGCTCTGACTGCCATTTTGCATATATAAATTGAAGAGGATAGAACACCTCTGGGAATAGTTACAGAGAGAAGTGTGTACAGCTCGATGGAGAATATGCCACAAAGCAGTTGCTTCACATTTGATAGTGTTGTTTAATAAAAGTTCCAAGGTTTTGTAGTTATTATTTTGGATGTACTCTCCTATGTGTACCACAAAACCCAGCCATCACCCACTTGCTATCAAGGCAAGAGAAATGCATTCAGCTCTTCACTAACTAGAATATGCAGGTTTTTTCATAGAGATTTGGGAGCTGGTGGTAGCCAGTAGTACTTTTCTTTCCATGTCCTGAACCAGGGGTAATGTGGATCAGTTCACCTGTTGAATATTAATTGAGCACATAATTTTAATTTGTGAAAAATTCTATGTGTAAATTGTGCACAATAAAATCTAGAGAAAAAAAGTGTGAATATGAATAGTTTGGAATGGAAAAAATGAAATCATCCTTAGTATTATATTGTTTCTTTAGAGTTTGCTGTGGTTTGTTGTTTATAATCTAATATGTGGTCATGTTTATAAATGTTCATGTGTTCTTAGAATGTCTGTTTTGCTTTGAGGGACAGAATGTTACATATGGCTAATGGCTCAGTGTTAGTCATGGTAAGACTAGAAAAACAAATTCATACACATTCATGTGTATATAAAAAGTTTTATATATAAGAGCAGTTGACTATTAAGAAAGCAGCCCATCCCAGTCCAGATCAAGTTCATAAGTACAATATTCGCCTATATGTTCAATACCAATCTGTAAAGTCCTCTGCAGACTCACGAGACACATGCAATGATGCCAAATGCAGGAAGATCACAAGCCAGTGGGTGGGAAGTCTTGTGGATCCAGGGATGTTGAAAGCATGTCAGCACTTGCAAGGGTCTCCACATGGCTTCTCAGGCTCCAGAAGTCTGGCTCCCTGAGCCAATCTCCGTGTATCCTCTCCACAGGGAGGTCTCACATGGAGTGAACACGTGTCCGGCCTTCAGCAAGCTATTCACCCCCCTTCGCGCCTCCAAATGAGGTCATCCAGCTATAACCCAGTTGACAGGCCAAACTCCACCCCTTCACTCGTAAATCTCAAATTGACAATAGATTATGGAACTGCCCCATCAGAAAGGAGCCCATGCGGTGCTGCGGATGACGCGCATGGATTGAGAGCCGTGAGGTCAGCAGTGGGAAACCTCTAGGTGTTCCGCTCCACCGGCTAAAGGTGAGACACCACTCCTGTAAAGGTTTGCAGTCTTGGAAACTCACAAAGGCAGTTCTACCCTGCCCAATAGGGTGGATATGTGTTGGCTTTCCCTCTCTGGCGAGGGTTTTGAGTGAATGGTTTAAGCATAACCACATTTGTATAGTTGTATTTTTTCATCTTCTAGATGACTGCAATCCTCCTCCCCGCCCCCCATTCCCCATGATTTAGACTTCCCAAGAGGGAGGCACTATACAGTTTCATAAACTGTTTCATAAAACTGTTTCTTCAATACAGTTTCATAAAATTTATTACTTCCTTCTCTTTTTTCGGTTGACCTTTTAAATATGGTGTGACTATTGTTGAGGACATATGTGCTTATTATTCATGTATTCTGGTGCCCTATTGCTCATTATAAAAATATTTAGCACCTTTTTTTAAACCGTATGCTCTCTTTGCCCTTGTGCCTCAAATGCTATTTAGATGTTAATAGTACTCCTACAGATTTCTTTGGGTTTGCATTTACCTGATATATATATTTCCACTCAATTATTTTCAGAATTTCTACGTCTTTTGGTTTTAAAGTCTCTCTTGCTACGAATTTCTTTTTTAAAGTTTTTTGATCTGTTCAAAAATGTCAATATAAGCCATATATGTACACACATGCATCATAATCACTGTTCCTTTATTATGTAGTATTTCTTTCTTGTTCATATTTTGAACATTTTTCTTCATTGTACCAAGTTTTTCTTTCTTCAGATAGCTCAAACTTTTGTTGCTGTTGTTTAAGAGGTATGTGTTCTAATTAGGTTTCTCATGGTGGTAGCTCTTAAACTTAAGAGCTATGTTCAGTTTATTTATCTTTAGCTATATACTTAGCATACCAATATCTTCCTTCTAGCAAGACAGATACTTTAGTAGCTAAACCAAAGTTGTAGTTGATGATTTATGTGGATTTGTTATAATAAGATATGAATTGTGTTTGTCATTGTGGCCTATAATCAAACTTGTTGAAAGCATGGGCATACTCAAAAGGTCCTTTATAGAAGGGCTGCAAATTTCTTTAAAGCCTCCAGTATATTTTTCTGTGCTAAAACCTTACAAAAATCACTTTTATTCAATTATGTACTGCAGTACACTTCCTACAGCGAGTTATTTTAATCTTTAGAATTAGTTTCAAAAGGGAGAGAGAAATATTTTAAATTAAAATTATTTCCCTTCATGTGTTTCTTGAGAGAGAAAAAAATCAAAAAGAAATCTGCACCAGTGAATGGGAGCTGTATACTCTTAGGTTGTGGTTTGGGGTCCTGTTACATTAAGGATGATCCATGACCAACCAATGTGAAAAATTAGAATTCTCCCACAGGGGTTTGCTTTTCTGTAGTCTTTATGGATACAGGTCCTCTTGTCTTTCTGCCTCCGAGCTGCCAGGTGGTTCTATGCCGTCAACTTCTAAGGGGTCGCTAGGGGCCAGGAAGCAGGCTCTGACTCAGAACGACCCTATGAACCACTGAACAAAGCACTGCCCAGGCCTGCAGGATCCGCACACTTGCGATGTTTAAGCCCGTTGCCACCGCCACTGTGTCAGTCCAACTTAGGGAGGGTTCTCATGTTTTTCCATGCTGATCATTAACATGGTCAACGTGTATAGGATGAGGTCTTACCATCCTTGCCACTGAGGAACATTCTAACTGTACTTCTGCCGAGAGAGCTGTGTTAGTGCTTTTGGAAATCCATCGTGTTTTCAATATTCTCTACCAATAACAATAAAAAATTAACTTTTGTCGTGGAACCAGCAAGAAAGAGTTGCACCTAGAACAATTTCAGATTGAGTCCGGAAGGAGGGCCAGTGACCGCATATCGCGTTTGATTCGGTATAGTCACAGATACATGGATACCAGAATCTATATCCTCAGAGAAAAGCTGTTTGAGGTCTCTGCCTGTGCCAATAGCTTAACCTGACTAGATACTTTACAGGTCGATTTTGGGCTTCTGCTGTCCTCCATGGCCTTCTGCAAATTGAGTGTTCACAATTTCGGTTCAGAGACTTTCCCCTTTGTCATTTTTGAATTGTGTTATTGTCATCTTGGGCCACACAATCTGGAGTGCTTCTTCCTTGTGGACTTAGTTGACTCCTCCCTTAGATGGCTGCTTGTTTGAACACAAGCCTTTAAAGCACCAGACACTATTTCAGTGGATGGCTGGATGCCATCTGCTTTCTTCCCCACACTTAACTATTTGATCTTCAGTGATCACTTCATGGAGGTTAGAATGGAGCAGGACTGTGCTACCAGAACTAACCATTCTTGAATTGGGGCTAGAGTTAAGTGGGGGCCTGGAATCCATCTGCTTGCCCCTGAGATATGCACAACTCAGGTTGACTTTGACAGTCGTACTATAACAAAATCAAAGCCCCATAAGACCAAGAGACCCCAACAATAGCAACAACAAAAAACAGTAAAATGAACTAAAGGCAGAAAAAACAAAAACCTATAGAAATAGAAAAGAAAACCATACCCTGGTCTTTTACATACTGATGGTGATTGTGTCTTTTCTCACACATTTTTATTTTTATCTTTGTATTATCATTATTTTATCCTTACAAATTATTCTGTTTCTGTGTCTTATTGTCTCAGTGGAGCTTTCTAGTTTATGCAGCACAGAAGGTGTAGAGGCATAGAGATAATAATGGATACAAGGGTTTATAAGGGAGGTAAGGATAGGGCTGGGGGTGGGGTAACAAAGGATGTAAGAGGGGGGAAGGAGCACTTGAACAGATAGGTGGTGATTACACAATTAATTTTATATATTTATTTTAAATTTTAATAAATCATTTTATTGGGGGCTTTTACAGCTCTTATAACAATTCATATATCCATTGTGCCAAGCATATTTTACATATATTGCCACAATCTTTTTCAAAGCATTTTCTTTCTACTTGAGCCCATGGTATCAGCTCCTCATTTTTCCCTCCCTCCCCTACCCTCCTACCCTCATGAACCCTTGCCAAATTATTAACATTTTCATATCTTATATTGCCATCTCTTTCACCCATGTTTCTATTGTCCATTACCCTGTGGGGTGTGGGGTGGGAGGGAGAGAGTTTAGTAAGTCCTTCTTTGCGCTTGGTTCCCCCTTTACCCCCCATCTTATCCTACACTCATGGTATCGCTACTCCCATTATTGTTCCCTAGGGGGTTATCTGTCCTATATTCTGTCTTTTTGTTTTGTTTTGTTTTGTTTTGTTTTGGCATCACTGCTCTCCGGTGGTGGGAGTAGGAGGCCCAGGCCCACTGCTGGAATTGAACCTCTGTCCCAGTGGGCCGCAGTCCCACGCACAACCACTACGCCACCAGGGCTCAGCCCTATATTCTGTCTTGAGAGCTCTTATCTATACCAGTGTATAAGGTCTGGTCTAGCCAGATTTGTAAGGTAGAAGTGGGGTCATGGCAGAGGAAAGAAGGGAGGAAGCATTAAAGAGCTAGAGGAGTGTTGTATGCCTGATACCTGATCCCATCCAATACCTTGTGATCATACAGATGGGTATACTTCTTCCATGTGCTCTTTGTTGCTTCCCAGCTAGATGGCCACTTGTTTATCTTCAAGCCTTTAAGACCCCAGATGCTGTATCTTTTGAGAGTCTGGCATCATCACCTTTCTTCACCACATCTTCTCATGCACTCATCTTGTCTTCTGTGTTCATGGCAGGAAGGTGAACATTTCAGTATGCCACTTAGAACAAAGTGTTCTCGTGTTGTGGGAGTCCTTGAGTAGAGGCCCAAAGTTTATCTGCTACATTAGTACTTAATGTGTAAATATATGTACATAGACCTATATCTCTATAATTATATATAAATATACTTATATGCTGACATGCCTGTACTTAGACATCTATAAATGCCCTGTCTCCCAGTTCTTTCTTCAATTTCCTTTTACTTTCCTCTTGTCCCACTATCATGTTCACCTTCATTCAGCTCTCAGTAATCCCTCTTGGTGATATTAGACTTGATCAAACCCCACTAGGCAATCTACACCTTCCCAGCCATTGATTTTAGATCACTCTTATTCCCCTTTCCCTGGATTTGTTGACTCTCCCTTCTTTCACCTCACCTCCCCCTCTCCCATGATAAGACATACAACATTCCTCTAGTTCTTTAATGCTTCCTCCCTTCCACTATCGTGACCTCATTTCTACCTTACAAATCTGGCTAGACCAGACCTTCTCTACTGGTATAGATAAGAACTCTCAAAACACAGAATCTAGGACAGATAACCCCCTCGGGAACAATAATAGGAGTAGCAATACCATGAAGGTAGGGGTAAGCTGAGGGGAGAAAGGGGACACCGGGCACAAAGAAAGATTCTTCCACACAACTCATTTTAAAATTCATTTTACTAATGGGGGTGGGGCGTGGGATCTGTTCTGAAAGTAATTGGCATAATGACTGTACAGTTCTTCTTTATATGATCAGACTAATGAATTTGTCTGATATGTGGATCATGTGCCAATAAAACTATAAAACAAAACAAAGCAAAAAATGTTAATTCTTTTCCAGTCATTCTTATTCAAACTTTCCGATTTTTCACATGCATATGAGATGACTGAAAATACCATCCTTGATGTTTCAGCAATTTAAAGAGGTTTTGTGTTGAAGGTTTACCCACTGCAACACATTGTTGGTTCTTGTGACTACTGCTTCCGTGAGCATTGACTGTGGATCCAAGCAAGGTGAAATCCTGGACGACTTCAATTATTTTTCCACTTATCATTGTGTTACCAGTTGGACCCGTTTTGAGGAATTTCGTTTCCTTTAAATTGAGTTGTAATCTGTAGTGAAGGTTGATTTAGCAGCACTAAACCATTGTACCACTAAGGATCTATTGTGACTCATAGCACCCCCATGTGTATAACAATAGAATTGACTTCCATAGATTTTGAAAGTTGACAGACTTTTTTTTTTTTTTTTTGTGGGCATCACTGCTCTCCAGCGGTGGGAGTAGGAGGCCCAGCCCCACTGCTGGAATTGAACCTCCGTCCCAGTGGGCCGCAGTCCCGCGCACAACCACTACGCCACCGGGGCTCAGCCCTCAGACTTTTCTTTTGACATCTTATTGGATGAACTTGAACCTTTGTTAGCAGCCCAATGTGTCAACTCTTTGCCCAACCCAGAGACTCCAGGAAAGATAGAATCAATCCCTAATCAGTAAGGACTAATAGACCGCTGAGGCTCCTTGTGTTGACTTGGTAGTTTTGCTGAAAGGAGTTTGGGAATGGCATAATGCTTGTATTTAATCATGTTGCTTTCTTTGATTTCCTAATTCGCACCATCATTTTACAACCACATCTTTACCCAAGCCATTATACCCCAAGTAACTCATGTCCATTAAGAATGGCTAATACTATTTGGAAGGGGAACAAATCAAGTTATCTTTGATAGGGAAGTTGCTATATCCTCTGTCTCACTCACTGCCATCAAGTCAATATTGGCCCTCTGGGTTTCCAGTCTTCCTTCCCCCATGGCATTACTGGTGGTTTTTAGCTGCTAATCATGCTGATCACAGTCCAACACTGAATGACAGCACCACCAGGGCTTCAGATACAGCCAATATCCACTTTTATAGGTTATCTGCTTTTATAAGTTCATGTGTCTATTGTGTGTTAAAATGTATTTTGTTAGTATGATTTAAATTAAAATTTTGCTGTGAATTTCCATAGTATTTTATTATCTCAATTAAATGTGAATAGATCATTTGCTAAGTAAGGGGTCTAGAGAAAGGGAGGAGCCCTGGTGGCATGGTGACTCCATGTTGGACAGCGACCCAAAAGATCAACTGTTCGAAACCAACAGCCACTCTGAAGAAGAGAGGACTTTCTATTCCATAAACAGTCTCCGAGGCTGAGCCCTGGTGGCGTAGTGGTTGTGCGCGGGACTGCGGCCCACTGGGATGGAGGTTCAATTCCGGCTCCCAGGAGCAAAGGCTGGGCCTCCTATTACCACCACCTGAGGACAGTGATGCCTTAAAAAAAAACAACAAAAAAACAGTCTCCGAGACTCACAGAAGTAGTTCTGCCCTATCCAATGGGTTGAGATCAGCTTGATGGTCATGGGTGTGAGAGAAAGGGAGCAATTCTCATTTAGATGAAAAGTCTTAATTTTGTTTTGTTTTGTTTTTTTTAAAAGAACAGACATTTCTTTTACTCAGAGTTGCAGAAGCTGAATGTCTGAATTCACCACAACGGTCTTGCAGTAGAAATTCTTCCTTCTCTGAACTTTCATTTTTTTAAGAAATCATTTTATTGGGGGCTCATACCGTTCATATCACTATCCATATATACCTCCATAGTGCCAAGCACATTGTTTATCTGTTACCATCATCATTCTCATTTGCTTTCTGCTTGAACCCCTGCTATCAGCTCCTCAGAAAAGTCTTACTTTTATAAGTAATACAAACAGCTAAAAAATAAGTAGAGTAGTCTTTTTGACCTGCCTGAGACTATGAATTCTGTAATTTTTCATGAGAACCCTACTAAAGAGCACTATATTACAGTAACTATGTTTTTTTTTAAAGAATACAGCAAGTGGAATGGATATATACTTGGGATCAACAAGAATTTGACTTAAATCTTGACTTGGTAATTGACTGACCATGAAATTCTGGGCAAATGATGTGTGTTAGGTCAGGTTGAGTAGTGAAACAAATCCAGGGGCACACATAGCTGTGTAAGGGAAAGTTATATTTCAAGACATTATTTTTATGTCAGGAAAACATCCCAGCCCAGATCAGAGCAAGTCCATAAGTCCGATATTAGTCCAAAGTCTGATACTATTTCATAAATCACTCTTTAGACTCATGTAGGAAAGATCACAGGTTGGTGGGTGCAAGGGAAGTAAAAGCATCACAGGGTTCATGCAGGTCTCGGTTTGGGCTCTTCAGCAGGAAGGGGGAAGCATGGAGGGGAAGGAAGTTCCCAGGTCCCTCTTTCTGAGAAGGTTAGGACTACAAGGAAGCATCATCAGGTTGTGACCTGATTGACAGGCTAAACTCCACTCCTTCATTTTATATATCAAGTTGATATACTATGTAACTACCATGTAATATAACCTTTCTGAGGTTCAATACAAAAAAAATCTTTTTGTTAATTAGCTCTCATTTTCAAGATACAGAGGACCAAGTGGGTTATAATATCCCTTTATCGATGTTGATTATTTGTTTACTGCGTGTTACATCAGTCCTAGAGTGGTACACAATTAGCAACGTGACCCCTTTCTGATTCAATGCTTTTTACAGATCCAAAATACATGAAAGAGGCAGAATTCTAGATTTAAACCCTGTGGAGTAAAGTGGTCTTTCTCTATAATGTACATTTACAGAAGCTCTAAAATCTTAAAAATTAAGCTAGGCTAGAGAATAAAGATTTATTACATTTCAAATGCATGCATATTCGTTCTCATGCACCTGAGGTAATGGTTATTATGAACTGCTAAAAATAAATTGGCGCATGGTTCTAATGCTGTTAATGAGTTGGAGTTTTATGGTTTTGGGTAAATATGCTTCCATCTTCCATTGGGCTTTCACAACTATTGTATTAACAACCTCGATAGCCTAGGGCTGAGAAGTAGCCCTCCCCATATTCCAGTTTCAACTCTTTTATAGCAGTTCTTTCAAATTAGCATGCAGGGAATACTTATCAAGGGAGAAAGAAACTCACATTTATTGAGAGCTTATGTATGAATTGTCCTATCTGCATCATCTCATTGAATTGTGTAAAACTCAATGAGATCGATATGTTCTATTCCCCTATTGCAGATAAGAAAATACATCTTTGAGTTACTTTTACTCAAATTTACAAGGTCAATCAATGGGAATTCAAAGTTCAAGCACAACCCTTTTTGATCCAAAGTTAACATTCTTTCAGCCTACGAGCTCATATTTCTCAAGAAGTAGTTACAGGAAACTAGTTGTAGTCAAGGATTTTTATACAAATGTCTAGCACTCATTGACCAAAATTTGATGTGTCCATAGGGATAATAGTCTATAGGAGAAGAGTCTCATTGTTTTACTTAGTTCAAACTATCATAATTAGGTTTGTTAAAAGTGTATCCTACCCTAAAAATACTAAGTTCTCTTACCAAAAAAAAGACAATTTAACTATTATAGTAGTGACTTAGATACTCTAGTGAGTATTCTGCAGATCTTGATCTAGTAATTGTAAAATATGAATTTTGTGGCATATTTACTTCAGTGTGCTACAATAGCAGTTCTTGGCTCTTCTATAATGCTAAGCACTAATTGTGTGGAAAATGTTCCATTGTATGCTAGAGTTTAAGAAAGCCTTTTCCAATGCTGAACATGGCAGACTTTGAGCAAAGTTTAACATTCATTTAGAAAGAGCAGCTTGTGAGTTCTTTTTATTTCAGACTTCAACTCTGTGGATACTCCATGCTCTTTTCATTGAAAGCAATTTTAGGAATCACTTACATTTCCTGTTCCCATCAAGTCATTCATCCTCAGAAGTGACACATGCTTCTGTAGACTGTACTCTAGTTAAATACCTGGAAAGTTCAGATTTCCAGCAATCTGTGAATTAGCTCTCCAACTCCTCTTGCTTTCTTGAACTTCCTATCTTTCCAAATTAAGACGACAACAACCACAACAACAGAAAAACTGCTATGGAGGTGAATCCTACTCATAGCAACCATCCATTTTGGGTTTCCAAGATTATAAATGCTAGAGTGAATAGCCTAATAGATCTTCCTAAGAGCAGCTGGTGGATTTGAATCACTAACCTTGTAGTTAGCAACCCAATGCTTTTCTCTGTATTGAAGCAAGAAAAGAAACTGGTTGTTCTGTTTTGTTAGCTGCTTTAACGTCAGCTCTGACTCAGCCTCCCTATGAACAACACGTCAAACCATCGCCTGGTCTTGTGCCATCTTCACACTTGTTAAATTTGAGTATATTGTTTCAGTCACTGTGCCAAACCATCTCCTCAAGGCTCCTCCTCTTTATTACTGACACTGCTTTATCAAACATGGTTTCTATTTTCCATGCCCAAAGGACCATTCTGGTGGTATTTTTTCCCGTACAGATTTGTTTTCATGGTATTTTGAGTAGTCTTAGCCCACACCCTCATTCACATGCATTAATTCTTCTCCACTGATTATTATTATTTATTGTCCAGCTTTCACAGATAGATGCAGCCTTGTCTCAGGAGAAGCATACATTGGCCTTCAAAGTGACATCTTTTACTTTTAACACTATAAACATACTATTTAACTTCTTAACCGGTGGTTTCATGAGATTTGACTGTAAAATGAAATCCCTGAAAACTTCAATCTTTCTTCTATTCATCACAGTATTGTCTACAGGTCTAATTGTAAAGATTTGTTCTTTGCTTTAAATTGAGTTGTAATCCTGAATGCAGACTACTTTGAGATCTTTGTTATCAAATTCTTCAATGTCTATTCACTGTCAACAGCCAGGTTATGTCATCTGTATATTTCAGGTTGTGTGTTGTCCTCCCTCCAAGCCTCAGGAAGGCTTTGTTCTTCTTCATATGGTCTACCTTCTTGGGTTCTTTTTCTGCAATAAGTGGCATGAAACCATATCTTACCATCTCTGCCTTCCCTATTGCCATAAAGCAGGGATCAGATGAGCCTCTACAATCGATTCTTCTTTATTTATTCTGACACCAACAGTTCCTTCCACACTACTCTAAATCTATGGTGGGCATGTACAATAGTTCATTGCAGTGGCCAACCAAAATCCATAAAATACTCACTATTGAGGGTGGTTATTGGGAAATGACTCACTAAGTTAATTGCCATCAAGTCAATTGCAACTCAGAGCAACTAGATAGGACAGGGTAGAAATAGCCCTGTGGGTTTCTGAGATTTGTAACTCTAAATGGGAGTAGATAGGCTTATTTCTCTCTCAGTGTGGCTGGTGGTTTTGAACTGCTGACCTTGTGGTTTGCAGACCAACTTGATGGCCATGAGTTTCGTAAATTTGTTTGCTTGTTTTTAATTAGAGAAGGTAAGAGTTATTACAAATCTGGATCAGCAGTCAGGATATAGTCATTGGTCTGCAGAGATACCTATCAGCCAGCAACAAAGTCTCTCTCTCATCCACATGGTCCCTTAACTTCAGTCTCACAGTTCCAAAGTCTTGACATTATGTTCTATCCATACTCTCCCTGCCACAATCTCTGATGGTTCTGGTCTTGGCCTCTGCCACTTTGGGTAGAAATCCGCAATGTGCTCTTCTAAAGACCTGGAGATCTCTCTCTCTCTGTTCCTACTTCAAAGGTTCATCCTTATAGTCAAGCACTTGTTAACAAAAATGGACTGACCCCCTCTATTGGGCTTACACATGCCCTATTTTCAGTCCCATTCAATCACTTGGTGATAGCTAAGGAGAAATGAGTAGAAGAGCCCCGTTAAGAAAGTTCTCCATCTGTTCATCAAACACTTGAACACATTTGGTAAAACCTTACAACCTGATATACACCTTATGTGAGTTTAAATCATGCAGTATTCCTCTATTCTTGTCCAAGGATTGCCTCTTGATATCTGTATAGGTTCTGTATGCACACAAATAAGTATTCTGGAATTCTCATTCTTTGAAAATGTTAGTTCTCTATTTTGTATATGATCTATGTAGGGGAATGCCTTGCACATGAATTATCATCTCTCTTTTAGCCTTTAGTTTCAGTCAAGATCCATCTGCGACATCAGCAATAATATCCCTCATTCTGTGTCCTCTTCTGAATCCAGCTTGAAATTCTGGCAGCTCCTTAGTGCCTTAGTTGCTCTGCTGCCATAGAAAATCGATTTTCTTTTGTCTTGATTGATATTTCAGGGGCTTCTGTAGACCCCAAAGACTCTAAAGGCTATTGTAGAATTGATTTTGTACTTAATGGTGATTCCCCACCCTTCCCTAAAAACAGGACTGTGATTTCTATCAAAAGCTGCAGCTGAACTAACCTCCTCCAATTTTCCCCCCTTTCTTTGCCTTGATCTCCTTCCTACTCATTGGAGTGAGGAGTTGCAGGAGGTGGAGGTGGGTAGAAATTGCCGTGATAGCTCCTGCTCCATTTGGAAGGTACTGGGTGCCTTTGGCAAATACAGACTGCACCTAGTCACACAGACCGCACCTATGCTATGAGCTGACATCAGTGTTAAACCAATTTCAGAATGGGATGTTCTTGCGTTTTAATTGTTTTTTTCTTCCTGTAGTTTAGGAAGAACACATCAGGATGAATAAATCCACTTCATCACCAAAAAGTCTAAACTCATTACAATCAAAGTAATTCAGACTCTGTGCGATGCTGTAAGACAAGATAGACCTATGCCAGGGGTTCCTGGACTGCAGGTCTCAGGAAGTAGTCCAACAGATCTTTCCCATTAACAGCAAACTTCCCATTAACAGCAAACACCTTTAACACTGAGTGACTGAACTGAGCTTCTCCAGTTCACCGTCACTCAGGAAGATATGTCAGAGTGCACAGGAAATTCCTAGTCTTAGGTGTAGAGAACTAATACATAAGACCCAGAATTTAACCTGTTGGGAGCAAGGTTGATCATCCAAAAAGCCCCTTGCAAAGTTAATGAAAGCATGGTGTCTCTTGCCATAAATAAATTATAAAATATGATAACTTTTAAATTGTAGTAGTTTATTCCCAAGAATGAATTAGTATCATATTTGTAACTTGTAAGCAAGTATTACATGTCTTAAATTTGCCTAACATCATGTCAGGTACTGTAGAGTGTATGGAAAGTGTATGAGCCATGACTCCTGCCCATAAGCAGAGTCGTTACATGAAAGGCAATTCTAGATGGCATTATATAATTGCTAAATTGTACAATTATAACAGCAAATCCCATAGGAATTTAGGAAATGTAAAAAATTTGCTAACCAGTTAGAATGGTCTTCAGTGAGATATTGGGTCAATCCACTTTTTAAAAACCCATCTTATTGGGGGTTCAGACAATATTCCATGCATCAATTGTATCAAAGATATTTGTACATATGTTGTCATCATCATTTCCACAACATTTTTGACTTGAGCCCTTGGTATAACTTCCTCTTTGCTGCTTCCCTCCCCCTCCTCCTGCCCTCATGAATCCTTGATCAATTATATGCTGTCATTTCTTTCACTTATGTCTTTGTCATTTATTCTAAAAGAAAGGGGAATTTAAAATCATGTCTGAGTTAATGTCTTTTACTGCAGCAAGATGCATCTGCAAGCCTTTTCTTTATTTCTTTCTATTTTTTTACACACAATGATAATTGTCTCGACTTTGCAGTGTCTGCTGACTCCATTCATAGTCTTTACCCATAAACAGTTTCCTGGGACTGATTGTGTCAAAACTGGAGTCTCTTAATAATGATTTTTCCCAGAAGAATTCAACAAAATTGCATTATATGAAGCTATGAGGCTGAACAAAAGTTACTGCTGTAATCAGAATAGTTGATGTTAAGCAAAACGTTTTTTGTTTTCTTTTTTCTATTCTCTTTGAAAATGTAATTTGGGGACTTAAAAGACTATTAAATATCAGCTTCATTAAATAATTTTCATAAGCTCAGACCCAACAAACCAACTTCTGGCTTCCCATCATCTCTCTTCAGATGTCATTCCAAAGGGAAGTTCCTGAACAAGCTGAAGGTTTTAGTAGCCAAGTCCTAAGTGTATTTGAGCATTATAAAGGATTCCAAATTTACTTCTGGCATCTGTATATTAGCATCAGTATGGCCACTGTGTGGTAGGGTTAATAACTATTAGAATCCTGGAGTATTCCCAGAGTCTGAAGCACAACACCAATGATACTCGATTCCAAATAGCTGACGAATGGATAGAAGGTGGATGATTTCACAATCGCAGAATACCTGCAAAAAAAAAGCAAGAGGCACAAATACCATGAAGTTGTTAGATGACCTATTTTAGTTATCTAGTGCTGCTATAACAAATTCCACAAGCTGATGGCTTGACAAACAAAAACTCATTCTCTCATAGTTTAGGATGTTAATACTTTGTATTTCGGACTTTGGTTTTCAGGGATTTTCTCCTGGGTTGACTTTAGGGAAGGTCTTTTTTGTCCTCCAGACATATATGCGCCCAATCTTCCCCAGAGATCTCATGTGCTTTGGCTTCCTGTAGGTCTGGGAAGTTCTCATCCCAGGAACCCCAGCTCCAGATCTCCTCTTCTTTGCTTGTTCCTCTCTCCTTCACCTCTTGTCCGTAGATGCACCCCACACTCCAGGCACTCTCCCCGTGCGTGCATCAGATCCAGACTGTGACCTGGGTAAGACAACACGGTCAGTTAAGGAAGGGTGATATGCAGCATGATTCAGCCTAATCCTCTTTAGCAAAACCTAATCCTGTCTCATTTACCATTGGCAAAGGTTAGGACACCCTGCTCATCACAAGTGGAAGATAATCACTGTTCTCTACAGCCTGTAGTGACAATCCCACCAGAGATTCTGGGGAGCCCGGCATCCGAAAGCGGGAGTCAGAAGACCCAATTAGTAGGCAAATCCTGCGCATGCTCAAATCGGTGGCTCTTGGATTAATCCTAAAAAATAGTGACCGTGATTGAACAGAGTGAACCTGCCCCATAGGGCTTCCAAGATCCTCTTTCTTGGTAGCAAATTACCACTGATTTCTCCCTTCCAGTGACTGGTGGTTTTCAACAGCCAACTTGTCAAGGAGAAGCTGAATGCTTAACCACCATGCCACCAAGCTATCTTGGTGTTAAGGTTTAAATCTTGGTACTTCTACTTCCAGATCTACAGACTGGCAGTGATAGGCTCCATGACATGTCTCCCCACAAAGCGGTGATCTTTCTCTTATTAAGCTGTCCATTCCTTGTGCCACCAACAGTGCCTGGCGCATGGGAAATAATAAATATTGGGTGAACGCCTCTCCTGCTTAGCTCATAGGACTACTGTGAAGATCAAATGAGGTGGTAGACATGACAACATGTTTTAAGCATTGTACGAAAGCCAGAGGTATAGCTAAAGTATCATTATGCAGAATAGAAATACGTTGGAATTTGCAAATACCATCTTTTCCAAGCAGAATTGCTTCTCTAATTATCCAACTGCAATACATGGAGCATCCAAAATGCCATGTTTGCTTTTCTTTCTTTTTTTTTTAAGTCATCCTTCCCACACAAATGGAAGTGAAGCATCTTGAATGCAAACCAAAAGGTAAAGGGAGGGAATTTTGAAACAAAAGAATAAAATCTTGGGGAGCCTGGGATGACTCCCATGCTACAAAATGAGGATAGGTGTCAGAAGACCTGGTTTTATAGGCACATTAAAATGGAGGTGACAATAATGTAATTCTAGACCAGTGGACTGGCAGACTGGCATAATATACAAGGAAGCACAGATGCTGGGGCTTCATTGATCACTGAAATGCCACCTGCTGAAATGCCAGAGGGAAGACATAATTAAAATTATATAATCTGAGTAAGAGCTCTTTTTGCAACTTAAAGCTTAAAGCAGAGATTTTCTTTATAGTAATGTGTGTGTGCGCGCGCACATGTGTGTGTGTGTGTGCGCGCACGTGGTGATTTCTAAAATGATGAGGCAAAAAATAGTATGCAACCATATTGAGATGGGTCTGTAAGTCCTAAGACTTTCTCATCTGCTGCTCATTTTTCAGTAGCTGACAAAGAAAATGCAGTCATGTGCTGCATGATGTTCATTCAAGCAGCTTTCAATTGCATTCGTCTCTGGTCCCAACTCCTACTGGGAATTTTGAAACAAAAGACGTCCCTGTATTAACAATTCAAGGTGTTTATAGTGGTAGATAACAACAGTTGGACACTCCTTTGAGACATACCTCAAAACATTATTTATGTATTAAAGTCACTCCAATGTATCTTGTAGCGTTTCTTTAATGTTATCCATTCATAGGGAGATGCACTACACACGAGAAAAAGCATTTGACTAACAAAAAATAGATACGAACCCAACCTAACTGTTATGACTTACATACAAATTCCATTTAAAGACAGATTTAGGAATAGAACAATCCAGGTACGGTTTTGTGATCCAGGTACTGCTTTTGTCCCACATGCAGGTTATATGACATCCTATTTCAAAAAGCATAGCGTAGACATTAAGTGATGCATGACTGTATATACTGTTCTAGCAGCCCTTTCTTCTTATAACCAAGAGGATTGTTGCAATGAATTGTTGACTTCTAGCAATAAAAGAAGACTTGCATATACTACACCTATACACTATACTGCAGACAGACAATGAAATTTGAAAGTATCTTGTTTATATTCTATGCCTTAGGGTGAACATAAGAGGAGGAATAGAATTCTTTCCTCAACATTTTGGAGTGAACACTGTATTTCCACCAAATGTACACACATATGCCTCCACATCTTTCCCCAGCTGCTTCTTCTGGTTAATTTGTTTACTTCTACAAAATATATCTTGCCAGTGGTTTTAGCAGTCTTTCTTAGTACTATAAATCTGCCTTATTACCTAAGAGGCGGCAGTAAATAATTTATATTTATAAACAGTGCTGTAAACCGTGCTGGCAACCTGGACAAAAGATGCTTGACAAAGCCAGTAGAGTTGCCATTTGTCCACAGCAGATAAAACCCTCAATCCGTGTGGAGTGTGGAGTGTGAACTCCCAAATGTAAGCTTGAGACCTGCTTTTGGCAGCTGCTAATCACCAGGTTTCATTCATTTTGAAAAGTTACAACTGCCCCGATGCTTATTTATGTAGGATTCATTTACTGTTCTCACATATTAAGTGAAGACAGTGGTAAATTGCATGAAATAGTCAAAAGATCCTTCATGAGTTTAAATGTATACCATCGAATTAAAAAATAAAAAAGAATCCCACCAAAAGAAAGTCTCACCTAGTGAAAAAAACAAAAGCAAAACAAACCCCCCCCAAAAAATATCACAAATATTATATTTCCTGAAGGATGAAGGATAGTGTAATAAGATAGCTGAGAGAAATCACTTTGCAACCATCTTTAGATGACGTCTAAATCTCCAATTGCTTGCTGTGTGGACAATTGCCAGAATATGGTTATCAGAATTAACTCCACTGGCAAATTAGTATGGGAATAAGAGGTTTGCTGTGAGAAGCAGTCTTTTACTTGCTATGCCATGCCAGATTTTCTCAGGTGTTCTTTCATCCTATTTCATTCTGCGGTTATGCACCCAAATGTATATTCTTATCTGAATACCAAATTTATAATGATTCCATGACTTTGTACATGATTTATATGCACTAATGTTGTAATTACGAGCACAGTGGATACCTGTGCTAAAGCAAGGCACTGAGAAAAGTGTGTCCTTTGAATTTAAATGAAATCAGAATTCCTATTTAAGAACGGATCTAATTTGAATAGGAGATTTCTGACATCCACCATTAAATGCCGTTCTTTTCTGCTTTGAGGCACCCTTGCTTCATTTCATCAGTGGCTTATCAAGTTGAGACGTGGTACCATAGCCTCCAAAGCAGCGATCCAGGGAGCATTCCATGTGACTCACAGAATAAATATTCTTCATAGAAGATGCACATCTTAAACCGATAAAACAAAGGCAGAACAATTTGAGCTGCTGGTGAGAATGATCTCTAATCATTATCGGCATGATGCAGGACTGGAGGACTCATTCCTGGAAAATCATGTCCATAGTTTATTGGCCCAGTGGAGTCGTGATAGAAATCTGAAGCCTAAAGGGCTCTCAAGGTTGATTTATCATTCTCTTCCTTTGCCATGGACACTGTGAAGCACATTGACAGGGAGATAAAGAAGTCTTAATGCATGATCGAATGGATGGGTGATTACCTAAGTAACCTGGCCAATCTGCACAGAAAGGTAGTGTCAAGGCTCTCAGTGACACTCATGCACTGTTGTTAAGTATTTTAGCTTGACAAAAATGATGTGGCACTCACTCGTCAAGTTGAAGACACCCCAGGACCCTGCATATCACATCTATCAGAGGGGTGATAAGTAATTTTTTTAAGGAGACAGTAGGCCAAGTAAGTTTGAGAATCTCTGTCATAAAATTCTATGATATTAAAAGACTCCATATGCCTGCTAAGAATATAAGGTTGAAATCCAAAGAAAGGGTCTACTCATGCCTTCTTAATACACATCCTTATGACTTAGACTCTCTAATGAAAGGAAAACACAGATTGAGTTTAGCCGTCATGCAACACAATGAACCCAACATAAACAAAGTCTTCCTTACTCCCTAGATTATTGAAAATTTTACCAGAAAATTATGTGTGGTTTAAAATTGCTTTTAATGTGAAGATTTTTTTCTTTTGTAGAATACCCTTTGACTTATGTCTGACTTTCCTAAAAAATACAATATGGCATTATAAATGTTGACAATATTTATGAAAAGCACATACCATGGAGACTATAAACAAAAAAAATCAATTTACCAGAACAACAGCTCCTCTTGAGTTTCTATAAATGAATAAGTAAATAAGTGTGTAAAAGAGTTTAGGCCTAAAAGCTTTAGTGAATTAGTTGTTTTTATGCAGAAGTGATTGTTCTTTGGTTAACCCATTTAAATAAAGAAAATGCTACAACGAACTCTGGAACATAACCGCAATAGATTTCAAATTTAAAATTATGTCTAAAGACACAGGGGAAACCGGAAACGAGGCAGGGGGCAAGATGGGCCTCGTCCGATGGGCCTGTTGAGACCCGCAGCGGGCGCTCTGCGAGCGGGGCTCCGATGGAGGCGGCGCGGGACCCCGGGCCCGGGCTCTGCTGCAAGCCTGGTGGGCAGCTGGACAAGAGTCACGGCTTCGTGCACCACATTCGACAGAACCAGCTCGCTCGGTACCGCCCCGCCCCGGGCCGCCGCCGCCCCCCGCCGGACCCGGCCTGGCTCCGCTGACCCCCGCCCAGCTCCCCGCAGGGACGACTAGGACAAGAAGGTGAAGCAGGCGGCCAAGGAGAAGGACGACGACCCGGGAAGAGTGAGTGAGCAGGTGTCAGCGCATGCGCCTCTGGACCCGCTCATGCGAGAGGCCCTCGAGCGGCGTGTCCAGGAAGAGATCGCAAAGCGGCAGAACCAACCCTGATGGGATTGGCCACATCCTCGCCAGGCTGGCACACTCCTATTGCCCTGGAAAGAATCCCACCCGGGAGCTGACTTCCTGGTTTCCGGGTGCCAGGACACCCGCTGCCCTTGAGCCCCAGAGCTGCTGCCTCTGTAGGAGATGGGTGTCAACCGCCTCTCCTAAGACCAGTACTTCCCCATTCACTGGCCCATTCCTAGCTCGTTTCTTAGCTGGATTTCGTCGGAGCTGCTTTGTTCCTTCTTTTCTCCCATCTTCTCTGCTCAGCTAGTGCTCAGCTCTCTGACCCCACTCTCTCCACGCTGGCCATGTCAGAGCCTCCCCCAAGGGGTTGACAGTGATCTGAGACCGCCAGCTGCTCAGGAATTTGGATGTGGGGTTCTCTCCAGGTAATACTGTTAGCAATAAAGTGGGAGACCCTTCATTGTAGGGGCCTGTATGCAAGCTTATTCCTCCCCTCCCTTTTCATGACTTGTGCAAGTTCCTGGCTAACCCCTGCTGCCTCAACATAGTCTAATAGGAGACCTAAGAAGAAGGTACTGGAATGAAACTGCATTGATTTCTTGTTGCAAAACCAGCCTTGGTTAGGGCTGTGGAATTCCAGCTTTTGATCTCACCCCTAGTTTGTCTCTTCTCTTCCAAAGTTATCGGAACAATCTTGAAACTGTCTCTCCAAATGTTGACTTAACAGTCTGGAGCAAACATACACAGGGGATTTCAACATGAGCAGAAAGTCCCTGAACCATCCCACAAAAGGACTAAAGTGAACCTGTTTGTGGCCCAGGCTTTTTTCATTTCCTAACTTCCCAGGCTCACTTCCCAGGAATAAAGATCTCTGGAATGACGCAGCCTCCACTTGGTGGGCATCTTTCTGATGATGGGTTAAGCTGAGGTGTGAGAACTCCTTCAAGCATCGTGTATACCGAGGCTCCGAGCCATGTCAGCTCTCCAGCAAGGCAGCCCTGCCTCTGTGACTGAACCCGCAGCACCTGAAACCAAGCCCCCCTGCCCCAGGGCCCTGTCCACATCAGGCTTTCAAGTTCAGTCGGACTGTTGGCTAGTCCATGTCTCTCGCAGGAACTTTCCTCTTAGGGGACACCTGAGAGCACTGTTGGTTTGCACTCGGAGATGAGGCAGCCACTTTTCAAGTCTACCAACCATTAAACCAGAGGAATGCCGGGGGGCGGGGAGGGGGCGAGAGGAAGTGGGCAAATTAGAAGGGCCTGGTAGTGAAGCAGCCTAGGGTCAGAGTTCACGTCACCACAGAGCTGGCCTGAGGGTGAATGCCTTAAATTTGCCAGCGCAGCGCTACCTTCTTTCCTGTAGAAAGTCTCTGCCCTCTTTCTCAGCTAGGCTGGAAGTGCCTTTTGACTAAGATGTGAAGGACCGCCCAGTACCTCACAGCCTGAGGAGGCTTGCCAAATTTCACCCCCAAGCTGGCAGCTCCGAGAACCCATCATTTTAGGCTTCTCGTTGTTCGTCTGATCGCATGACTTGGAACATAGGATTTCCCAGGCTGCCTGGTCTTGAAGTGCTTTTTAGATTTGCCTTCAATAAAGCTGGAATGATCGATCGATCACCTGTTTTTGGATTTCATTCTAGAACTTGGAAACAAAGCCAGGGAGTACGGGAGCCCAGGCCCTGGAATGTTCACCTCCCTATCCTGAAAGAACGGAAGCTGTAACGGGGAGGTGGCGTTTTAGCCTGTGCTTTGTCCCTTAACTCAGTCTGTGGCCCTCACAAAGACCTCGGGTTGGAATCTGATTGGAACTTCTTGTGTTTAAATTGTTTTTCTCTTGGGGTACGTTGCTTATGAAGTACAGATAGTCGCTAGCCACGAAGGCATTTCCATTTTTAGCTCTAAGTGTATATTGGGGATTAGGCATTGGAATACTAACTACAAGGTCAGTAGTTCACATGTACCAGCCATTCCAAAGAGGAAGTTGAAGTGGTCTCCTCCCAGAAAGTCACAGAAATCCTTGGTCCCACTCTGGCAGTGGCCCACAGCGTGACTGAAGGATGAAGCCTGACGTCAATGTCCTCCAGAGCGGGCCACCTGGGGACTTACACATCATGGATGCAGCCATTGCTTCAGACCTGTCTGAAATTCCTCTGGGATACCTGCAGGGCCACCCCTCATCTAGGGTCCTGGAGGAGCCCTAGTGGGGACAGTGTTTCAGCGATTGCCTGTTGCCTGCAAGGTTGGGACAAACCTAACAAGCGAATGCAGGAGTAGCACCTGGCAGGGTGCCCCCGTAAAGATTACAGAGGAGAACGCCCTGTGGGGCAGATCTGTATCGGGAAGTCCCAGCCAATCTCTGATGTCCCAAGCACTTTGCTGTCCCATCAAGTACCTATGCCAGGAGCCTCGGGAGGCTGCCCGAGCAGTAAGGTGCAGCGGCGACCACCTTTCCAGCTATCCCAAGACACGGGCCTGGGAGCTTGGCACGTCTCTCTCATGGCCACTCAGCAAAGTGGCTGTTCTTGTTGAAGGTAAGCTGTCTATTTTAGTCCTGTGTTTCCTGGCCTGCGTGGGTAATGGAAGCTGGGGTTGGCTGGGGTAAACTCCGAGTCTTTGAAGAATGTCAAGCAGGAAAGGGAAAAATGTTGAGTGCTTTGTACTAAGCATGAGTAGGTGCTTCTGGAGGCCGGCCAGCGAGTCGGACCATCTTGGGCAGGTCCACTGCTTTTCCCCACAGAAGCGCCTCTGAAAGGGCATTCCATCTCTCTGGCCCACTTGGAGGGTTTCTGCCGACCAGAGCCGAGCTTACTCAGTTGGAGGTAGCCCTTTGAGGTCCTGAGTGTCCAGCTGCAGGCTAGTGGGTCCCCGGCAAATGAAGCCTTTGCAGGGAGAAAGAGGAGTGAGGACTTCCCTCCCTTGGAGCCTTCTCTGGGTGGAAACACAGCAGACTGCTACCAAATGTTTGAAGCATTTAAAGCCCTCCAGTTGAAGTCTTGCCCTATCCAGGAGGTATCAGATGACCAAGAAGCCATATCTCAGATCTCCCCAAGAGTTGGAGCAGGACTCAAAGTGACCCCCACTCCCCACCAAGTGAACATTCTCTCGGTTCCGAGTCCTCTTTTCTGTGTTTCTGTCTAAATCATGGGGAAAAGGTACAAAAGCCAGTATTTTTTGTTCCCCCCCCCAAAACCAATAAATACTATTTTTTCCCGGTAATTTGATAAAATAGTTTAGTTAAGTTTTATTTTTTAATTTAATGTTTTGTCAAAGCATTACATGCTTATAGCTAGAACAAAATAGTATGAAGAGTCCTATAAAGTAAGATCACAGTCTCCTTCCTAGTTAACCATTCTGTTTTAATTTCTTTTGATTTTATCCATATATCTACAGAATGTCTTCACACAACATGCATAAGCCAATCTCCATTTATCAAGCTTCAGTTAGACATACTTTGGTAGACATACAGATTTAATTTGTAACAAATTAGTCACCCTTCCTATTACTCCTAATTTTTTTTAATTATAGGGAGCTCTTAACAGATACAACAGTCCATAGTTCAATCACATCAAGCAGTGTTGAACATTTGCTACCACAATCAGTTTCAAAACATTTTCTTTCTTCTTGAACTTAGCAATTTCCCTTTATCCCTTCCTCCCCAACTGTACCCTCCCCCCAACCTTTATTTCTTTTTTTATTTTGCTTTTGAACTCTCGTTTTTTTGTTTTTTTTGTTTTAATTTAAATTTTATTGGGGGCTCTTACAGCTACCACAACATTCAGTACATCATTTGTATCAGGCACATTTGCACACATATTTCCACATACATTTCCCAATATTTTCCACTTGAGCCCTGGGTACAAGCTCCTTTAAAAAAAAAAACCTCCCCTTTCCCTCCCCCCCTCTTTTTAAAAAAATTAATCATTTTATTGGGGGGCCCCTACAACTCCCATCACAATCTCTAACAACATCAGTTGTATTCAGGCCACTTTTACACACCCATTGCCATCATCACTCTCAAAACATTCTCCCTCCCTCCAGGCCCCCATTATCTGCTCCCTATATTACCCTTCCTCCCCCCCTTCCCCTTGAACCCTTAGTAA
>PVJH01016635.1:0-49990 GCA_004026705.1 Nesogale talazaci
GGGGGGGGGGGGGGGGGGGGGGCCCGGGGACGCAGAGCAGCAGCAAAGCCCGACGCCTCCCGTCCCCGACCTCCGACCCCCCGCGCGGCCCGCCCGCCGGCGCCCACGCGCCCGCACCGACCCCGATCCGGACCCCGACCCGGACCCCCGACCCCCGCACGCCGCGGCCGAGACGCGCCGAGCAGAGCGCGGCGTGCAGTCCGCTGCGCCTGCCCCGGCCTCCGGCAGGTGCGGGCCGGACCGGGCCGGGAGGCCGGCGGGGCTGGCTCAGGCCCCGGCCGAGGTCCGTTCTCAGCCTGGACCGCCGGGCTGGCGTCCGCCCGCCCGCCCGCCCGGACTCCCGCGGCGGCGCCCTCACTCACTTGTCGTACTCCTGTGTCATCGCGCTCGCTTGCTCGCTCGCGCTGCCGGGCCGCAGAACTGGACTTTCGGGTTGGGACAGTACACCCGATCCGGGGGGAGGAGGCGGCGGGCGGGCGGGCGCGCGGCGGCGGCGGCGGCGGCGGCGGCGGCGGCGGCTGGCGAGTCCGGAGCAGCGGCCCGGACGGGTTGGGTTCGCTTTTCTGGCTTTCTGAGCCGGCTCCGCGCGGGCTGCGCGCACTGGGGGGCCCGGGCACGGCCTCCCATTGGCTGGCGGGGCGCCGGCCCGGGGGCGTGGCCTGCGGGGGCTGGGAGGCTGGCGCCGCCGCGCGATTGGCCGGCGAGAGGGACGGGCGCGGCGTGCGCGCCCCGCCCCGGGGAGTGGGTGGCCGTCCCCACCCGCTGAGATGGGCGTCGCGATCCCTCGGAGGAGGACGTGCACCTGCTGCTCGTCGGCAAACCTCAGCGCGCGAGCCCAAGGCGACCCAGCTGTCGGGTCTAAGGGCCTCGGTCGCAGACACCCCCCGCCCCCATGCTCTCCCCTCCCCTCCCGGGGACCCAGCTCACAACTCCGAACTGTTGCACGCGCGGAGGGCCTTCTCCCTCTACTGGCCCAAGAATAAACGCTCGCCGGGACCCACCTATCCGCCTGTACCCCAGACTCTGATTTCACGTACATCCCACAATTCAAGTCCGTGTGTCCTGCCTGGCTGACTCCCTGAAGCGCACTACCTTTCAGGCGCGGCATCAGGTTAGAGTCCTCGCTTGAAGAGCAACTCCTCGGCGATGCTAACCTCCTCTGCTCTCCAGCTGCCCAGCCTCTCACTAGACCCTGTATCCAGTCCACTCCGTGAGTAGCTGGCCTGTTACCACCTCCTATCCCGCCGGGTCCCAATGCCCGGAAGTAGTCCTACAGCTTCAACAGGACCTTCTTCCCAAATCCCTGTGCCTCCCCACCACCCTTCTGGGACACCCACGTCCTTCCTAGACCCCCACCCCTCTCTGTCTTTGGCTTGCCTTACTCCCACACCCTTCACATGCGCTTGAACCCCCACTAAGCGGCCTTCTTAGTCTTAATCCCTTCCCACCCCATGCTTTGCTCCTCACCACTCAGTCTCCCCGTCGCACCTCTCAGCACCCAGCTTCCATTGATTTATGCCACCCCGATGGGGGAACGCATCACCCTTCCTCGGGTTGGTGCATGCTCCTCTGGGATCTGCCTGTCCATCCAGCACACGTTTATTGAGATCGCACTACAGGCGTGCCCTACTGCCTTAGGCTATGGATCCGGCTACTAACTGCATGGTCAGCAGCAGTTCAAAACCACCTGCCGCTCTTTGGGAAAAGGATGCGGCTTTCTACTCCGTGCAGAATTACCATCTCTGCAAGGCGCAGGGAGATTCTGCTTGTCCGGTGGGGTCGCTGTGAGTCAGAAGGGAAGTCGGTGGATGGTGGGCAGTGATTGTATTTGAGGCTGGTCTGCTCTGCAGGGTGGGTCACTACCAGGTGATGGCTGTGTGTTTGCCTCTTTTTGGTTTGTTTCGTTGTTGCTGTTTCATACATAGCACACACGTCATTCAGGTGTTAGGGAGGTGAACAAAGCTGAGGAAACGCCCTGCCTTCAGACTCACACAATACATGGAATGGAAGATCACAGGCCAGTGGGTGGAAAGTCTTGTGGATCCAGTGGCCGTGGAAGCATCTCAGCGCTGGCAGGCTCTCCATGTGTTCCTCCAGCTTCAGGCCCCGGCTCCATCAGTGTTCTCCCTGTTGTTTGTCAGCAGGAAATGAAGCAGAGAGTGTTTCTGGCCTCCAGTGAGCTATTTATCTCCATGGCTCCTCCAAATGAGGTCATGAAGCTGTGACCCGATTGACAGGCTAGACTCCACCCCTTCACAGGTTGACAGGAGATGATGTAACTGCCACCGGGAATGTGGTCTGGAGTTAGGACTTGAATGCATTGAGAGGAGGTGGTGAGGTGTGGAAATACTCAGAGGAGAATCAGTCGAGCACAGGAGCAGCAGCTGTGCAAAATCCCAAATCCAAAAGGTGCATGGTCCAGAAGACCAGTGTGACTGGGGGAAGGGGGGCTAAAAGAGAAGAGTCAGGGGCTGTGGGCAGAGAGTGTTCTGAGTAGTGCCCTGTAGGTGTTTGTATAGCCCTTGGAAGTTACTCTGAGTGAGATGGCGAAGAGTTGGAGAGTCTCGTATTCTCTCTCTCTCTCTCTCTCTCTCTCTCTCTCTCTCTCTCTCGACTTTCCAAGACTGTAATTGTCTGCAGAGTAGAAAGCCCCATATTTCTCCCTGGCCTCAGGCAGTTACATGGTTTTCCCCCATGTGAAAGAATAAATATTGTGTCTGGCTGCTGCATAGCTCAGGGCGGACAAAGGTGGATGCAAAGAGGAGGTTCCTGGGGCAAAATGGATAAAATGGAAGAGTGGTGTGGGTTAGGTTACTGGCAGCAGCTGTGGTGGGAGTCAGAGAATTCTGGATACACTCTGAAGGAAAAGCCAACAAGTTTTCCTAGAAACCGGGCCTGGAGAGTGGGAGCAAAGGAGAATGCAGGACAGCTACCAGGTTCGATGTTGAGCATCCGGCAGGCCCTATTGGCCATAGATTGGGGGAGACCAGAAGTTCTGTTGGGACTCAGTGAATTTGAGCTTTTGAGTGGAGGTGCAGGTAAAAATATTGGGTAGGTATGGGGATCCGCACCTGGGGTCTATGCTGAGGGTACGTCTCTGAGAGCCATCAGCTTAGAGATGGGATTTAATGGCTTAATGGGATTTCATGAGATCATCCGGGAGTGAGGAGAGAACCAGTGGGATGAGAATGAGACCTGGCGTCTCCAGCAAGGAGGTTACAGAGAGGAGGAACCAGCAGGGGGACAAGGAAGGAGAGGGGGCCGAGGCAGGAAGAAGATCAAAGGATGGAAGCAAGTGATAAGGGACAATGAGGAAGGGTTTGTCAGCCAGGTCACAAGCTGGTGAAGAAAGATGAGGCGTTTCAACCCCGAGGCGGTGGGGGGGTCCCATCTGCCATACTGCATGCACAGTGGCCAGCCTGTTGCGCTGATGGTGGAGGGTCAGCCACCAGGCTGTCAAATACCAGCAGGTCACCTATCGTCATCCATGCAGTGGTGCTTCTAGACCGAGCCAGACTCCCAAGAAAGGCCTGGTGTGCTCCTTCAAGGAATGAACCCACGAAAGTCCCTACCGTGCCTGGGACTGACTTCAGTAAATCTCCCATTACAGAAGACTCTGGGCCTCATGCCTCAATTCCGGCGCCTGACACCTGGGGGCACAACATAAGTATGGAGTGGATGAATAAATCGACCATTAAATCAAACACCAAGGGACCACCATTTTAAGGTGATTGATTAGAAGAGAGGTCTCTCATTCACTGACATCAAGTCAACACCAACCCTTAGTGACCCTATCAGACAGGGTAGCGCTGCCCCTCTGGGCTTCTGAGACAGTCCCTCTCCACGGGAGTAGAAAGCCTCACCTTCCTCCCAGAACCTTGGTGGTGGTGTTGTCAACATCCGTGTTGCCATGAAGTCGTTTTCGATTTGACAGCACAAAACGCTGCTCAGTTCTCCCCCGTCCTCACTGCCCTTCCTATGTTCCAGCTGCTGGTGGCAGCCCCAGTGTGATTCCATCTGGTCAAGGCTCTTCCTCTCTTTTGAGACCAACTCTGCGTTAGTCCGGGGTGACTAGAAAAACAAACTCGTAGACATAGAAGGTGGAGTAGAAAGGGGGAACTGATTATAAGGCTCTACATATAACCTCCTTCCTGGGATATGGACAACAGGAAGTGGGCAAAGGGAGACATCAAATCGGATGGCTTTGGATATGACAAAATAATAATAATTTATAAATTATCAAGGGTTCAAGTGAGGGGGTAAGAAAAAAAGGGTTCATCAGGAAAGGGGGAGCAGGGAGGGAGTGGAAAGAGAAGAAGCCAATACTAAGGGCTTAAGGTGAAAGAAAGTTTTATGAGAATGATGATGGCATCAAAGGTATAAATGTGCTTTGCATACAAGAGATGTATGTATGAATTGTGCTAAGAGTTGTATGAGCCCCCCAATAAAATGATTGAAAAAATAATACAAATACTTTTCCGTTAAGAAAAAAGATAAGAGCTTTATGAAGAAGTTTCAGAGAATCCCTGTGAGAGGGCTCTCCATCAAGCTGCAGGAAGAGGAGAGAGAGCAGAGAGAGAATTACATTCCTGAAGTCTCAGCCTTGGACCAGGAGATGATTGAAGTGGATCCAGACACGAAGGAAGTGTTGAAGTTTTTGGACTTTGTTAGTCTGTTCAACCTGCAAGTCACTCAGCCCACACTGTGTCAAATACCAGTAGGTCACCTATCGCCATACATTCAAGAGTTGGAATGAATTTCAAAACACCATGTGGAGCCGTTTGAATCTTTTCCACAATGGTATAATATTTTCAATAAACCTGGGACACATAAAGAGTTTTATATACAAGGGCAATTGAATAATGAGAAAATATCCCACGCTAGTCCAGATCAAGTCTATAAGTCTGGAATTAGCACATATATCCGATACCAATCTATAAATTACTCCTCAGACTCAGGAAACACATGCAATGATGCCAAGTGCAGGACAATCACAGGCCAGTGGGTGGGAAGTCTTGTGGACCCAGTAGCAGTAGAGGCATCTCAGCACTGGCAGGGGTCTCTACGTGGCTCCCCCAGTTTCCAGAGCACGAGCGTACCTTACCTCCGTGTGTCTTGTAAGCTACAATGTCTCCAGGGGAGTGAGCGTGTGCCTCCAATGCGCTATTTATCTCCTTAGCACCTCCAAACCAGCTCCAAGCTGGGACCTGATTGACAGGCGAAACTCCACCCCTTCACTCCTAAACCTCAAATTGACAACTGATGATGTAACCACCACAGAGACAGACTTAACAATGGCATATGCCAACTGCATATTTCAATTTATAAAATCCCAGTAACTTCTTTGTTTTAAAATTTTTTTTGGGGGGGGGGCAATCACTGCTCTCTGGTGGTGGGAGTAGGAGGCCCAGCCCCACTGCTGGAATTGAACCTCCGTCCCAGTGGGCCACAGTCCCGCGCACAACCACTACACCACCGGGGCTCAGCCCCTGTTTTAAAATTTTGTACTTAAAAAAAATCATTTTATTGTGAGCTCTTCAAGATATTGTAACATCCCATAGTTCATTCGCATCAAGCCATATTGTACACTTATTACCAGAGTCAGCTTCAAAACATTCTCCTTGATCTCCTTGATAGCCACACCCCTTTATCCCTAGCCTCCAAACCCTTATAATTGTGTGTGTATCATTGTATCTTACACTATTTAACATATATCCACTCACCTACAATTCTGTCATTTGCTTCCCTCAAGAAGGGTTGTACAATGATCATTGCTATCAGGAGAGGAGCTAAGGAGATGTTGATCGCGGCTAATCCCAGGCGGGACAAACAGAGACACTGTCCGAGCTAAAAGGCTGGCCATTCGAAGTCACCCAGAGGCACAGCAGTCTGCTTCTGAAAGGTCAGGTGATCTGATTTAGAAAGACCAAAGTCCAGAGAGCCGTTCCTTTCTCTATGCATGTGGTGGCCCCCCTGAGTCAGAACCTACTGCGAAGGCTGACGTGCAAGTTCTCCGGCCTGGCATTCAAGTTCTTTCTCTAACCTGACGTATACTTCCAGATTTGTGCCCCAGTGAAAAGTGTCCCTCCCTGTGCCCTGCCAACAGCTTTAAGACCTGGCTTCACCCAGCCTCCCCACCCCACCCACCTTCGTCAAAGCGAATATCCGGAAGACAGGGGCCTGGTCCTCTCCCTAGAGGCCCACGGGGGTGAGCAGGCACACTAGTCGCGGTATGGCTGACTTTTCCAGAGCTGGTGACGTTCAAGGACCTCAGCTCTCATGAGGCACGGCTGATGGTCAAGGGACAGGTCGGGTTCTAGACAGAGAAGGAGGGAGGCGACCCTGCATGCTCTGCCAGCACCGCACTGTCCCCTGCTGCGGGCCCTTCCCTCGGGGAGCCAGAGTGTGGGGTAGGAAGGGTGTGGACGTTCCACCCTCCCCTGCCTACTGGGCGACCACTGAGGGAGAGCTGTGCACAGGCAGGAGCACCGAGACAATACCTGCCACCGAGGGTTTTGTTTTATGTCAAGTATCTCTAACCATAGCATCTAATAGGAACTCAAGGAATGTCCAGCGTCCCCCCAGGTTCCCCACCATATCTGACCTGGCTTCAAGGACAGAGGCTGTCCCGCGGCGGGGGGGGGGGGGGTCACAGGGGGGAGGGGGGGGTCCCTCACCGGCTAGCCCAGGGGTAAGCGTATGGCAGAGAGTTGTCGGATTGCTGGGGGTGGTAGTCTTCTGCTCTCTGGCAATATTCAGTGTTCCCAGTGATTGCAGGCCGTGCCCACAAAGAGTCAAGGGCCAGGAGCTACAATGGCGAACCCCCAGTCTCAGAGCTAGCAGAAGCTCCCAACCTCATCGCAGGCACCCAGTCTCCCCCTGCCTGGGCTGGTCCGGCCCCCAGCTGCATTTCCCACATGATACTCCGAGTAGAGCCCACGTCCCCGTGGCCGAGCAGTTTGGACACCTTACATGTGGCAGGGCCGTGGTTGATCGCTCCTACCAACGGTATTTTGTTTAGTGATGGTGTTTGGGGGCAAAGGCTTCTGCCCTCTCTCCGTACCATGCCTGCCAACTCCTACCAGGACAGCTGTCAGCTCAGGTGAGACTGTCAGATACCTGGGACTGGATCGAGACCCAGCCACGAGGAAGCCAACAGCGCTCTGTTTCTGAATGGAAGCCCAAAAGGCTATGTCATGCTGGGGGTCACCCATTTGCTGGCAACCAGGAGAAGTTCCATATCATGCACTCTCTCCCCCCACCCCCCATGGTTCATTCCAGGGACACTCGGCTATTGCATCACAGCTTCCAGAGAGCCTGTGACTGACCACGAGTGGGTGCAGCCTTGACCCACCCCGAGTGCCATTGGGAGCAAACACCGCGATGGGAGCCCAGGGAAGCGGCCCCGGCTGTTGGGTCACTCGTGCGTCTCTCTGAAGAGAGGGTTGCCATGGTAAACCATCCTTCAAGCACCAGGGAGCGATCCCCTCACTCCAGAGAGGAGAAGCCAGCAAAGGCGCCCAACGTCCCTTTCTCAGAGCTGACACTTCATCTCTTTGACTTGGTTATTACAGCGACTGCCCCCCATCCCCCAGTTGAGAGTCTTTTACTTGAAATGCTAGTATCCTGGGATTTGCTTTCAGACACCACTTCTAACCCGTGGGACTGCCAATGCCAATACCTGGGATTTTAAGTTACCCCTGTGGGTGACAGAAAAAGCAGGAAGCAGGGATTGAAGAAGGGGAGAACGGAACAGGAGCGGCACGTCTCTCAGAAGGTGTCACAAGGGAAAGGTTGCAGCTAGGTCTTGGAGTTTGGGGGCTGTGAGATAGTTAAAGTCTATTGTGCCAACCTGGCCAATAAACACATATGGGATCAATTGGAGGGCAGAGAGATAAAAGGCCTCACCTTTCTAGTGCTTGGGTCTCTTGCTTTCTGATGGTCGAACCAGGCTGCAGCTGCCTTAGCCAGTTCCCACCTTCAGCTGGCAAGACTCACTTCCTTCAAGACATCCCTGAGGAGAAGCCACAGGAACTGACCCTGATGCAGCCCAGGGTGCTGGAACAGTCTTATGTAGACAACCCCTGTCCCCACTGAGATGCTGACATGTTCAATGATTCGACTTTCCTCCTGCAGTCAGCGTCATTGCATGGGTTTTGTGAGATTGAGGAGGACTTTGTAGATTGGTGTCAGCCAAATGGGCTAATGTTGGACTTACAGGCTCAGACAGGACTAGTTTGGGATGCTTTCTGAATTCACACCCTTTATTATTTATTTATTTTATATACAAAACTATTCATTTTATATATAAAAAAAATACGTATGAGTTCCTATGGTTTTGTTTCCCTGGTTCACCTAGACTAACACAGGATCCCTTATACAAGGGAGAGGGGCTGATGTGTGCTTGGTCTGAAACTAACATAGCCACAACCTTGGAATTAGGGAGGTAGTGGAGTATTCCTCATTGAAGTCTTTGATAACAGCTGTTGGCCATTGATCGCTATTGATTAGAATCAGAAGGACAGTTAACATTTAGATGGAGGATCAAAGGACAAAAGAAACAACAAAGCAAATTCACGACAACGGCATAGTATGCACACAGTCCTTAAGAAAGCAATACACATTACCGCCATCTCACTCAGAATCCACGGGAGAGAGATTCTGAAAAGTTTCTGATGAGCCGGGGTGGTCGATGGGGAGGAACCCACCCCCTGCACCTGAGTTGTGTCCAATCACCTCACGTTCTTTGAGTCTGGCGAGCTGCCTACGTTATTGATCTCTGTGAACTCCTGCTTGTTACATTAGGTCTCAGGTTTCCCAACCTCAATCTCTCCTACCAAACCCTCAGGGCTTGGGAGGGCGTGCTAAGCTGGACACCTGCCCACTCCGAGACACAGCTGTCAGTGCCACCGTGAAGGGGCTCCGTGGGCTCTGGAAACAGTTTGTGCCTGGAGGGGCTGAGCTGGGGAAGGTGGAATGAGGAGACGGTTTGAGAACATTCAAAGTAAAGAGCTAAATGGAAGTCATCTTCTGGCCTCTGCGTGAAGACGCAGGGAGAAGGAGCTGTGGAGGGTTTGCGATGTGGTGCTGTCAGGAAACTAGGTGGTAGAAGGGTGCCAAGAGCTTGGAGAGGAGCTGGGTGAGGCAGGTGACCAGGAGAGACCCGGGGGTCTGAGGTGGGCGGTGACTGTGTTGATGAGGGGAGGAGCCTGGCTGGTGAAGGCCTGGTGGTGGAAATGCCAGGGCTGAGTAGTGGATCGGATGCTGGGGCAGCAGATAGTGCGAGGCTGGGGGTGGTTTGGAGAATGGCGCTAAAAGCGAGGGGTGAGGGCCACGGAGGGAGAACAAGCAGGTCTGGGTTAGAGGGGTGGGTGGTGGGGCTGGTCTTCCTCACTCTACTGATGAACACTGACTATGTGTTCTTCTAAGGGGAATATGGGTCCCTTGAATCCCCAGCTGAAACCACCAGAGACTGAGAGCAGCAGGTTGGGGGAAGCCCGCAGTCTCTGAAGCCAGACTGTCGGGGATGAGCTCTTGGCTCCAACACTTCATATGACCCTGGGGGGAGCTCGGAAGGACACTACTTCTCCTGTTATCCATGTGTTAGTCTGGTTAAACTAGAGAAACAAATTCATAGACACTTGTATGTGTATAAGAAAGAGTTTTATATACCAGAGCAATTACACATTAAGAAAGCATCCCAGACCAGGTCAGTCCAAGCCCATAAGTCTGATAGCAGCCCCTATGTCCAGCACCAGTCTATAACTTCCTTTTCGACTCATGCAATAACATGCAATGATGCCAAATGCAAGAAGATCACAGGCCAGTGTTGGTAGAAACATCTCAGAGTTGGCAGGGGTCTCCACGTGGCTCCTCCAGCTCTGAGGTTCTGACTCCCATCAGCCTGTTTCCGTCTGGCTCATCCATGAGAATGTCTCTCTGGTCGGGAGCATGTATCCCATCTTAAGCTAGCTATTTATCTCCTTAGCGCCGCCAAATGATGTCATCAAGCTGCCACCTGATTGACAGGCTAGACTCCACCCCTCCATTCTAAATCCTCTCAAATTGACAACAGAGTGTATAACTACCACAGCCCTCATCTAAGACGTATCTTTATTCCACTGGAAGGGGTTTGGTTTGGTTTTGTGAAATATATGGGACATAAATTTTAGTGACTATTTCAGTGGAATTGGCTATATTCACAATGCTGTGGGGCTGAGCTCCGGTGGTGTACTGGTTGTGCGCGGGACTGCGGCCCACTGGGACGAAGGTTCAATTCCAGCGGTGGGGCTTGGCCTCCTACTCCCTCCACTGGAGAGCAGTGATGCCCAAAAACAAAAAAACAAAAACAAAAAAAACCACAATGCCGTACCACTCTCATCACCACTTATCTCCAAAATAGTGACTCCAAAGAGAAACTGCTCCCTTCAGCCGAGAACACTCATCTACTTCCTGTCTGAATGCACTTGCCCATTCTAGATATTTCACCCAAGGTCTCTTGTCTTTTGGAGTGTGGCTTAGTTTGCTTTTTCTAACGTTTTCTGGGTTTCTCCCTGTTGACTCTTATCCTAGTTTCATTCTTTTTGTGACGGAGTACTATTCCGCTGCATGAGTGTTCCAGGTGTTGCTGCCTGTCCTGTTGCTGGTAGATATTTGGATGGTTTCCGCCTCTTGGCTCTTGTGAGCCACGCTGCAATGAACGTAAGCTCCCGCTGCCGTCCCTGCTCTCAGTCTCTCAGGCGGATTCCTAAGAGTGGGATTGCTGGACTGGCAGCACGGGCTGAGTGTTGGGTTTCCAACCACGAGACCAGTAGCTACAGTTCGCTAACTGTTCTGAGAGACAGCGCTGGGCGTTTGTGCTCCCGTGAAGATCACAGGTTGACACAAGAGCCCAGAGGCACGGTGCAGTGTGCCCCGCCTGCCTTCGGGGAGCTTCTCAAGAACAGAGGGCCCGATGAACTGTGGGAGGACGGAAAGCGCATCCCTCATGAAGAAAGCCGAAGATCCCTAAAAAGACAGGCGGGAAAGACAAGAGCAAGGTGGACATCGAGACTTTGAAATGTGTCTCAATCATAGAGTAGCTAAGGCAGAAGGGAAACACGATGAGGTCCAAGGGCCGAATGGAAACTGTCAAAGGGTTAGAGAAGAAGACAAAGTAAAATATTCTAATGAAATGCACAAAGTCCTCGAGGGACAAAGCCGCCAAGGAAGAACACGCTCAGCACATCTTGCGGGAACCATTCTAAAGAAAGGTCGCCCAACAGAGAGCTCTGATTCTAGGACCATATCAATGACATCACGGGCCCGTGAAATTCTGCTGAAGGTCATCCAACAATTGCAGCAGCTCATTGACAAGGGGCTTCTGGAGTTTCAAGGGAGATGCAGAAGGAGGGGGCAGGGGGCACAGGTTATCATTGCTGATGTCAGAGGGATCTTGGCTCAAAGCAAAGAACTCCAGAAATATGTTTCCTTGTGCTTTGTTGCCTATGCCAAGGCATTCGACTGTGTGGATCACAACCGACCATGGCAAGACCAGGCGGACCCAGGAAGCCCAGAAGCACAACGTGTGAGCTAGACCGAGTTCCACAGGCCGCACCTTGAGCAGCAGGTGCATTGAAAAAATGAAGGGACCCCGTGTTGTGGGGGGCTTCATGTCGGGCTGCCACTCCCCGAAGACGCACAGCTGCACAGACTCACAGCTGTAGATGCTGTGAGCTCTGCTGTGTCCTACAGGGCCACTGAGGCAGGAACCACATGGCTGTGGCCTTAGACATTTGGCTGGTGACTTGATAACAAAGAACCATTAAACAAGCAAACAAACACCTTTGGAATGAAGAGGGCCTGAACTCAGTGATTGCTCCCACGATAACGGGCTGGGGAAGCAGAGGAGACTGTGGGAGAAGTGTGTGTGTGTGTGTGTGTGTGTGTGTGTCCAGGAGGAGGGTAGAGATAATTAGGCATGTTTCATGTTATTGCTTTTAATCCTCTAGCAACACAAAGAACATACCAGGTACACCGCTCTCACCCCAACCGAGTTTTAAGCCTGTGAGTTTTAAACTCAGAGCCCACCTTCTTCAGCTGAGGATGTTTTATGCAGTCACTCCCTTTAAATTGAGGTGGACACCCACGTTGACAAATGTCATTACATTGAAGTAGTATCTTAACCGAAGAACTCCTTTGGGAGTATCTATCGTGGGTCACCCAGCTTGATGCAAACATCCATAAAACATGCACTAATGGTTCCAGAAGGAAATAATTGTTTCAGGAGGGCCAAAAGCCACGGGAGCTGAAATACCAAGTTCTTCATGTATAAAGTCAACAAATGTCCCCCCTCGTCCGCCCTTCTCAGGCCCTCATGCACTAGCAGGCCAGCCTGGCATTGAAAGCACTTCATGGTTAAACACTTCACTGTGCACAAAACAAGGGAACACACACTGAAGGCTTCTTGAAGACATTTTTAAGAGACTGACTACTGCGTGAATTTGCTCCACGTTTAAGGGGTCAGAGGTCTTTAGAATTTTAAAGAGCTCCTTGGCTGCACCCTCAGATGTAAACACACACTCCGATTGCCACCTGCACATACCAGGGGTCCCAGAGCC
The DNA here is from genome assembly GCA_004026705.1 of Nesogale talazaci. NCBI lineage: Eukaryota > Metazoa > Chordata > Mammalia > Afrosoricida > Tenrecidae > Nesogale > Nesogale talazaci. The sequence goes on from PVJH01016635.1 coordinate 12,600, forward strand.
ATGGAAAATTCCCGCCCTCTCTCCAGGCCTTTGCCCCTGAGCTGGAAAGAGCCCCACAGCTAGCATGATACACCAAAGCTTCCCAGGGGATGGCAGCCTTTGGGAAGTCTACGCAAGCCTTTCTTTAAGACTCAGGAAATAACTTGGCCGCTTCTCCCTTAAAGTATCTTTTTATGTAAACACAGGGTTGGATTCACACTGGTTCCCCAACCCCAGGTGCCTGTAGATCAATGGAGAACACACGCCGCCACCACCACCTTCATCTCTATCTTCACCTCCACATCACCTCTACCACCATCATCACCTCCGCCTCCACCACCTCCTCCACCACCACCACCACCTCCTCCACCACCACCACATCACCATCAATACCACCACCACCATCAATACCACCATCACCATCAATACCACCATCACCATCAATACCACCATCACCATCAATACCACCATCACCATCAATACCACCACCACCACCTCTACCTCCACCTCCTCCTCCTCCCCCTCCACCTCCACCACCACCACCACCACCATCAATACCACCATCACCATCAATACCACCACCACCATCACCATCAATACCACCACCACCATCAATACCACCTCCACCACCTCTACCTCCTCCACCTCCACCTCCACCTCCTCCTTCCCCACCGCTCCCACTACTAATAATAACAGCAAAGTTAACACACGCTCCGGGGTAAAGTGTGTAGTGCTCTGCTGTGAGCGGCCATGCTGCCCACTCCTGGACCAACCCTCCGTCCTCAGCCCTTAGAAGGTGGCTCCTCCTCTGTGTGGCAAGGACCAGCCTGCTGCATCCCAGGAGGGCCCAGGTAAAGCCCCCTAAGCCGTCATTCCATTCCCAGGATAGTGCTGACTGATCTACAGGCAGGAGGGGCCGAGGCTGGCCGGAGAAAGACATCCCTGCCTTGCCTTTTAAGACTAACAAAGAAATCTCAGACTGCCCAAAGCAACACGTGGCTTTTGAAGGATTACAGAACAAACAAAACCATATGCAAATACGCGTGTGGACCCAGGGAGTGCAGCTCCGACCCATGCTCCGTGTGGAACGACTCATGGTCCTTTCAGGGGTCTCAAAATTGGGGATAGGGTCCTCACCCTCCGGGACTCAGCCTCTCATCGCTGATGAACATCCAGGCATTCTGAGCCAAGAAACATGGACAGCATCGAACATGAAACGGGTGTTCCATCCAGTCTTCCCACCGCTTCTGCCCAGGATGCTGCCCTGAAGAACACATGAGACGAAAACAGGAAAGCAGATTCAACTTGAGTTCCCCACATGTCTCTGCATGGCCACCCCACGGGCTGGATCAGACCCCACCCACCAGGTCTGGACCCCACCTGCAGTGCCCCTCGGCCCCACGGGCTGGATCAGACCCCACCTGCAGTGCCCCTCGGCCTGGGAGACTTCCTTTCCAAGGCTGCTGTTGTCTTGACACAAGTGGACGGACACATCCTTCTGGACCATTCACCTGCCCCTGGACATCTCACCTCGCTGCCACTGGTGCTCCCCAGGCGGGTCTCCGAGAGGGCCTGCAGGGCAGAGAAGAGGAGTCCGCGTGGTGAAGGGGGTCAAGCCTTGGGAGGTGAGCCGCTCGACACTTCCAGCTGGTGCTCAGGAGCAAGGCCAGGCTCTCTCAGGGATTGGAGACGGAGGGGGCGGGGGTTTGGGTTTCGGTTGGACAGGACAGGGCTGTGAAGGGTCGCAGACGAGCCAGACTCCTCTCTCTCCCTGACAGCAGAAAGGGGGTGGGTGCGTCCATGGCGTTGGCCTTGCCGTGAGCAGCCGGTGCTTTCCGAGCCGTGGTCCGGACCCCTTCTTCCGGCTGATCAGAGAGATTGCCCCCAAGGGTGTACGTCACCCCGGGGAGTGTCAGCCTTGACAGGTCTGGGGCCATGGGTAGTGACTCTCGAGACCTCAGGTCTGCGATTGTTACTTGCTTTGAGAGCGGACGCCTGCGGGAAAAACTCGTGTCACCCTGTTGTCAGTGTGTGGGGAGCATGTGGCCTGCTCTCCCCGCACCCCCAGGGCCAGGTGGGTAGGCCCCACCAGTTTTTCCCTTAAAGTGACCAGATATCCTGCTTTGGGCAGGACAGTCCTGATTTTGAACAATTTTCTCTGTTACTCACAGCATTTTAAAAAAGTCCCGATTTTTTGAAAAAAATGCATGACAAGCTAGGGAGTGGTGGAAGGGAATATACCCCCTCTATACTCCCCCCCCCCCAACCTGGGTCAATGGTGTCCCACTTTACCAATGTTAAAATCTGGTCACTTTACCTGAGAAGGAAGCGCCTCACCCTTGGCCACCAGGCCCCCTCCACTTGTCTGCAGCGATGAGAAATCTAACTTATAAAACACCAAGGACCCTGCCCTCTCTCCTAAAGTGATCAGATGTCCCACTTATTTTTTTTTTTACAAATTTAACAATGTCCCGCAGCGTTTTAAAATGAAAATAAATATATTGCAATATTATTTTTGCATTCTATGAACATTTTTGTTGCTCCCGATAGAATGCATCTTAATTGCCTATTTGACCAATTTTCGACTGAAGTCCTTGGTAGATTTTCTCAACCTCTGTACCACTAATTTTAGCAGTTGGTGCATAAATTTGAATAATAACTGTATTTATTGGATAACCATGAAGGTGGGTAGACATTATCCTAACACAGACAACATTGTACTTCAAGACAGATCTTGAAATGTCATTTTTTTGGGGGGAGGGAGGAAGCATCACTGCCCTGGTGGGAGTAGGAGGCCCAGCCTTGCTCCTGGAGAGCTGCTGCTGGATTTGAACCACCAACCCCGTGGGTCGCAGTCCCGAAATGTCATTTTTGATGATGAGTCAATGACACTCCTCTTGACTATGTCGTTCCTGACCTGGTGAACCATATGATTTTCCGATTCCACATGACCAACACCAGTACATCTCATTGCACTAACACCCAGGATATTGATCTTTATGTGCTCCATGTCATGCTTAATGGCTCCCAATTTTCCTGGATTCATACACAGAATATTGTCAAATTGACTCCCTAACTGTAGCTGTGTCATCTGCAGGGACGTGTGTGTGTGTGTGTGTGTGTGTGTGTAGGGAAAGCCTCAGGTAGATGCAGTGACCCATGGCTGCACCGGGCTCACGCATGTCAATGCTCATGCAGACAGGGAGGACAGGCCAGCATCGGGCACTCATACCCTGGGCCCCTGTGAATCGCAGGGGACTCGTTGACTGCCAACCACAGCAGCAGTCCCGTTCAAGTGCTAGATCAAGGGCCTTAGTTGGGGAGGGTGGGACTGTATCATGGTCACCCAAGTCCTCTTCGTTAATGGGCTAACCCACAGCCATCTAGCCAATGCCAGCTCACAGCCACCCTGCCCAGCAGCAGTTCTCAACCTGTGGGTCGCGGCCCCTTTTGGGGGTTGAATGACCCTTTCACCAGGATTACTGATTCATCACAGTAGCAAAATTCCAATGAAGTAGCAACGAAGATGTTTTGGTTGGGGGTCACCACACATGAAGACCTGCATGAAAGGGTCGAGGCATGAGGACGGTTGAGAAGTGCTGCCCGAGGGTTTCTGAGGCGCCCCATCCTGACCGAAGCATACAGCCTCTTCTTCCTCCCTTGGAGAGGCTGCTGGCTTTAAATCGCTGACCTTGAGACTAGCAGACACACACCTGAGCCACAGAAGCAGCAAAGCTTTAATTAACGGTCGGTGGGTGGACAAATGAACCAGGACTCGGCAATCAATGTCAAGGAAACTAAACTCTACCAGGGTTTTTACAGAAGAGCTCATTTTTATACAATAATATTTGATGGCATTATGGGTGAAGTCTTCACAACAAATTGGATTCCACTCACCAGTTTCTGCACAAACGATTTAGTCTTATTGGCTGCACAGTCCACAGCGTGTCCTCATTCCCATTCATGTGCCCTGGTGAACCGCGCCCAGGCCTCCTGCATAGAGACGCTTCGTTAAAGGAGCTCGTTACTCACAGGTGATTAGGAAAATATTTTGTCTGATCAAAACCAAACCAAAAATCTCTTTAAAAAAATATCTTTAGTTACAGCCCTCTCCAACTTCCACTCAAATTTGTGGGATTACAGTCCCTGAATTACGACCACAAAGGAGCCGGCAGACAGAGCGAAAGATGGCAGAGCACCTCTTCACTGTGTCTTCGTGCTGGGTCCCCTGAGGAGTCGCTGAACCAGGCGTGGCATCACTGGCTTCCAGAATTCTCACCTGGTCAGAAAAGGAAACAGGCAGGGTTTGGTAGGGACTCAGTTCATTGTAGCCTGCACACCTTCCTTCATGCACGTACCATGTTGTGTGTTGCTGCACCTTTAATGACATGTTAAATCTGCACTCCGAGCTCTTCAGGGCACCTCTGCAGAGCCACGGAAGGAAGCACAGTTGCTGGGCTGCACACACAACTTGCTTTGTGAGATAGACGCTGGCCACAGAACACCTCGCATGAATTGCTGATTGCATAGGTGACTGGACACTGTTTATGCAGACAGTGGGGAGTCAGTGGCAGGGCCGAACTTTCAACAATCATCATTTATTTTCCTTCTAATTTCCAACAAGCATTTTGAAACCTCCTCATATTTTCATTCAATTTCCGTCACGGTTTTTTTCCTTTAATTTATTATTAATTGGAAGTCAATCCATATATCATTCCATAGTTCAATCACGCCAAGCGGTATTATACACTTGCTACCAGAGTTTCCGAACCCTTTAACAAGTGCTCTGGTGATGGTGAGGTTGTTGGTTCTAGGCCTGCACTTGGGAGATGGTGTGACCAAGAGTCCAGCCATTTTTATGGCATTTAATTTGCAGAAATATTCACAAACTTCCCTCTGTCCCGGGGACAGAAAGGAAAGGGAAGGGAAAACAGGCAGAATGCTGAAACCCTCAGAAGTCTGTCATCAGGACTGTGTTTTGGAATGTGGTTTGTAGTCAGACTCTGGGCCCAGGTCCCAGCACAGGCAAGTGGGAGCCGTCTGCCTTTGGATCAGCTTGACTCACGGTGACCCTGTGCCCTGCGGAGAGAGGCGCCCCTGACCCGGGCGCAGCCTCACCACTGCAGCTGTTTGTGCCCATTGCGGCAGCCACGCAGTCAGCCCTCCCACTGAAGGTCCCTGCTTCCTCACTACCAAACACCATTGGTGCCATTTTTCAGGAGTTGTCTCCTTCTGCTAGTGCTCCAGTCTGGGTAGACTAGAGAAACCAACTTCATAGATACACACAGAGAGTTTCCGATCAACGAGTGCTTGCACATTAGGAAAACATCCTAGCCCAGTGCAGATCAAGCCAGTATGTCTGTTACCAGTCTATAAAGTCCTCTTCAGACTCATGCAACACATGCAATGATGCCGAATGCAGGAAGAGCACAGGCCAGTGGGTGCGGGGGAGTCTTGCGGATCCAGTGGCGGTGGAAGCATCTCAGCGCTGGCAGGGCTCTCATGTGGCTCTTCCAGCCCCGGGCACTAGTGTAGCTCCCTGTGTCTTGTCGGCGGCAAGGTCCCCAGGGAGTGAGCCTGTGTTCCACCTCAGCAAGCCATTTATGGCTCTAGTGCCTCCAAATGACGTCATCAAGCTGCCACCTGATTGGCCGGCCAGACTCCATCCCTTTGCTCGTAATCTCAAATTGGCAGCAGAGTCTCTAACAACCCCAGGTAGCGTGCTTAAAGACTTGAGAGGAAGTGTTGCCCGTGGCTCTTCCGAGGAGATTTGCCTGTATGGACTATAGCTCCCTGGAGACCGGCTGGCCTTGTGGCGGGGTCGCTGGGCTGCGAATCGCAGGCCAGCAGTTTGAAACGAGCAGGCTGTCCGGAGGGTAAAGACGAGGCTTTCTAGGCGCTTACAGAGTTTCAGTCCCAGAACCCACAGGGGCAGTGCTACCCTGTGCTATACGGTCACTCTGTCAGCACTGCCTCGATGGCAGTGAGGCGGACGGCCTTGAGAAGAACGGGCGTCCCAGAACACCTCGCGGTGCTCGTGTGGAACCTGTACGTGGGTCAACGGGCAGTTGTGCCGACAGAACAAGGGAACACGGCGTGGCCTAGAGTCAGCAAAGGCTTGTAAGACCCCACACGCTCTAGCTTCTCATAGCCGGGCTTGAGTAAACAAGCGGCCATCCAGCTCAGAAGCAACAAAGCCCACAGGGAAGAAGCACACCAGCCTGCGTGACCACGAGGTGTTGAAGGGATCCGGTGCTAGGCATCAAAGAACTAAAATTATATCATTATAAATAGGGGGAAGTACAGATTGGTGACCCAAAGCCCATCAATAGGTGAAATGACATCCTCTTACAGAGGGTTTGCAGGGAGGAGATGAGCCAGTTAAAGTACAGTGTAGTAACAATGAACTATGCATCTTTCCTCTAGTTCTCAAATGCTTCCTCTCACCCACTATCATGCTCCTGGTTCTACCAGACAAGTCCGACTAGAACAGGGGATACACACTGGAGTCAGAAACATGGGGAATTTAGGATAGATATTTCTTCAGGACAAGTGATGGGAGTGGTGATACTGGGAGGGTGGAGGGGTGTGGAGTAGAAAGGGGGAGCTAATTTCAGGAATTTACATATAACCTCCTCTCTGGGACATGGCCAGCAAGGAAGTGAGTGAAGGGACACATTGGACAGTGTACAATATGAAATAGCAATCTGTAAATTATTAAAGGTTCAAGGAGGGGGAGGGAGGAAGGGAAATATGGGGAGGTGGAACTGGGGGCCTAGGTGGAGGGAGGAAGTTTTGAGGGTGATGATGGCAACAAGTGTGCAAATGAGGTCTGCATACAATTGATGTGTGTATGGATCGCGAGGGGAGGTGTGTGAGTACCCAATAAAATGATTCATTTAAAAAAGGGGGGGGGAAGAGGAGCTTTTTTTTTTTTTTTAAGAGGAGCTTATACCAAGGGCTCAAGTGGAAAACGTTTGGAAATGTATGTGGCAACATGTGTGCAATGTGCTTGATACAGATGATGTACTGAATGTTATAATACCTGTAAGAGCCCCCAATAAAAATATTTTTTTTAAAAAATCAGGAAAGGCATGTATCAGGGTTGTGTCTTCTCATCATACTCAATCTGTGTGCTGAGCAAATCGTCAGAGAAGCTGGACCGTGTGAAGAAGACTGTGGCACCAGGATCAGAGAACAGCCTATCAACAAGCTGTGACATGCTGGTGACACTCCCTTGCCTGCGGACGGTGAGGAGGACTTGAACACTTGCTGATGACGGTCAAGGGTCGCAGCCGTCAGTGTGGATGACAAGTCAATGTAAGAAGACCCAAACCCTCAGAGAGGGACCCACGGGTGCCCTCATGATGAAGGGAGAGATGATCGAAGCTGTCTGGGATTTCCATCTTGCTCGGATCCACAATCAGTGCTCACGAACGCATTGCCAACGCATTGCATGGGGCTAATCTGCTGAACATGTGTTTTCCCTGTGACACGTGGAAAAGCACAGAGGTTTGCTGGAGGCCCAAGGGGCGCCTGATCCACGCCGTGGCATTTCCCGTCACCTCCTGCGCAGGTGAAAGTGGGACCTTGAGTGAGGAAACCCAAAGAAGAATCAATGCGTCGAGGATGGTGCTGGGGGAGACGTCTGAAAGGACCGGGCGGCCAAGAGAACACACCAGGTGGTCTTGAGAAAGCTCCTGAGAGGCCAGGGTGGCGAGACTTCACCTGGCGTGCCTGGACGTGCTGTCAGAAGGGACCAGTCCCAGGAGGGAGCCCAGGGGCAGCGGCACAGAGGAAGGCCTGGGAGAGATGGACACCGCGCCCGCAGCAGTGGACTCACACACGAACACGGGCGAGGATGGCGTAGGCCCGGCGACGTCTGGGTCTTCTGTCAACAGGCTTGCTGTGGTGAGAACCGCCTTAGTAGTACCGAACAACAACAACAACAATGACAAGCAGCACTCTGGCCATACTTCCACGACAGACACACGAGGTCGTCCTCATGACAGAGCATGGTACGCTTCACGCTCTTGGCCGAGACCTCACTCACCCGCACATGAGTCTTGCTCCGCTTTGCCTGCACCCGAGGCTCTTGAAAACACCCTGGTGTGTCGGGGCACCTTCGGTTTAAGCACCTTCCTTTTCCTTCTGCACAGACGCGCCCACGGCACCGCATTGTTCGGTCCCGTGACTGCAGCTTCCATGGGCATTCATCGTGGACCCAGGTAGAAAGAAATCCTTGACAGCCCTTAGCGATCTCACGCTGCCACCACAGACATCGCCGAGGTCGTGGGGCGCGGGGGTAGCTTTGACAAATGCCATCATTTCCTCCCCGGTCAGGAGCCTGGAGGTCTGAGTTCAGAGCACAGTCTAGAGGAAAGTTGTCCGCTCCGGTTCTTTTTCTTGGCGATAGTAAGTCCTTCTGCTTCGTGGTTTAATCTCTTCAGATCTCAAGAGACTGACTCAAGACACAGCCTCCTCTTGTAGACAAGATCGGGCTGAGTCACTAACATAGCCACCACTGGCCTTGCCCTACGGACATCTAGAGTGAGGGTTTACAAGACCCCATATCTGAATGACAGATCACATGAGAATCATTTCCTACCTAGCCAAACTGATGCATTTTTTTGGAGGGGGGCGGTGAGGGAAATACAATTCAATCCATAATAATTATTTCAATGCAATCTGTGACCACGATTTACTGGTTACTGGTTCAGTTTTGAGAGTTTTTGTTTTTTTATGCTGAGGTATCATCTGTGCCCAAGGCTACAGTTCATGATATTCATGGGTAAATGCTTCAAGTTTTGTCTTTAACAAGTTGCATCACCTGCAAATTGTTGCTGAGTCAATCCTGGTATGTCATTCTTTCTTAATAAAAACAGTTTTATTGGCACTTAATCCACATATTGCACAATTTGATATTTCAATCATATCAAGAAGAGCTGTACAGTCATCACCACAATCCATTTTAGAATATTTTCTTGCCCTGCCCCCCCATGGCTGTCTCTTTTAAATGGAGTTGTGTAATCACAATCAGTTCTAGTGTTCCCTCTACCCTCTCACGTACACTGTTTGTTCCCCCAACCCCCGTTCCCCCACCTTCCCCCTCTCTACCCCCTCTATAAATACTTGAAACAGTTCTAATCTCTATGCATCTACTCCTTCTGTGCTTGCTTCTGGAAAACAACACAAACTGTAAAAAATAAAAGCAAATAAAGTGGTAGGGATGAAATCATAGTAACGCGGATACAAAGACAAATAAAGAGGAAGGAAGAAAAGATCACCGTGGATATTTAAAAAAACAGGGAGGAAATTTTTGTCATGGAATAGGCTAGAAATAGTTGACCTAGGACAATTTCAGGTTGGGTCCAGAGGGAGGTCCAATGACGCAGTATCATGTTCAATCCAGTGCAAGCACGATTACAATGATCTCTGCCTGATAGTAAAGCTGTTTGAGAGCCTTCTCTGTGGCCAGAGGGAATCTGCCAGAGGCTTCATCTGACTAGATACCCTACTGAGGCGTCTGGGGCTCCCACTGTCCTCCACAGCCTTCTGCAAATGAGGTATTCACAATTTAGACTCTGATACTTTCCCCTTTCTCATATTTGAATTCTGTATTTGTTGTCTGTGGATCACACACGCTGGTGGGTTTCTTCCATGTGGGTTTAGTGGACTCCTCCCTTAGACGGCTGCTTGTTTAAATACCAGCCTTTCAGACCCCAGACACTGATTCCGAGTGATAGCCGGGCACCATCTGCTCCCTTCACCACACTTGGCTGTCGCGCCCTTCTCTACAGCGATCATTTCATGCAGGTGAGTATCGAGCAGGGCCATGTTATCAGAACTAACTGTTCCTGGATTGGGACTAGTCAAGTAGGGACCAAGAATCCGTCTGTCTGGCCCTCAGTATACACAGCCCAGGTTTACTTTGGTCGGTTGTATTATGGAAACTTCAAAACGCCCTGAGACCAACCCTCCACCCGCCCCCAACAGCAACAAAGCAGCTAGTATACAACAAGAGACAAACATACAAGCAACCCAAAGCCAGGAAAACAAAAACCCATATAAACAGAAAAGTAAAACATCGTCATGGCTACAAACTGCTCGAACAAAGCTTTGAAGAACAAAAAGACACAGTCAATTATGCCCCTGGGGTACAAGGTGAATGCAGTGGGAACTTCTTCAGCTTTTCCAGGGACTCAGCACTGTGGACACTGCAGGGAGGAGTCTGGGGCAGGACAGTTCCACCATGAGCCACAAATGCTGAGCGGCTGCTCCACACATTTGAGCTCAGTTTACCCCGTGCAGGGGGATTGGTGCCAGAGGGGAACTTCCTGCATCAATTCTTCCAAGTTCAAACTCCTGACAGATAAAATCTTAATCATGCTTCTATGAGTGGAACATTGGGATAATAAATATACAAGGGAATTCTGGGTCCTTTCTATTAGACTCCCATCAAACAGGTGTTCTCCCCAAAGTCCAAAGACCACCACTATCACCAGTCTGGGGAGGCCACTTTGTTTCTCCTTCCATCTGAGCACCCCAGTCTTCAGTCCCAAGGGACCTCTTTGTTAAGTCTTTCTGGGATAGCCCTGGGTTATGTATGTCAGGCTAGCTGCAAGGTCAGTGCCCAAGGTCATCCTGGTGTGGTTTAGCCCATGTCGTGCTTCACTGAAGGCTGGGTAGAAGTGCATTCATAGTGTCTACCCAGGAACCTAAAATCTGCACCATGGTCCTTGCAGGTTCCCTACAATTAATGTTTAGCACCCCTTCCTCATCACTCACCATACTCACCAACGAAACTCTCTCCTCCGAAATGTAGATGCTCCTCTATGCTGGTCCAGGCTCGATTTCCAGGCAAGATTCTCCTTCCCTTCCTGGGGGGCGGGGGGAGGGGGCATTGATTCGCCCCTGCCCTGTCTCCATGTTGTCTAGCCTCAAGTGGATGGTCCTCTCTCATTTGCCCACTGTTGTAGGACTGAGCCTGGCCAGTTAAGATCTCCTGCTGCGTGATGACTCTTGCGAGGGGTCTAAGAGGGAGTGATTTCTGGGCTGTGGCCAGGAGCTCACCTTCTCGCCTTTTATTCCTCCTTTTACGTCCAGCCCCTCGGATTATTTGCTCAGCGTACAGATTAAGGAAGTGTGGTGAAAGGCTACAACCTGACAAATATTTCTCATGGCTATAAACAACGCTCCATGCCCTTGTTCTAAGTGAATGGCTGCCTCTGTGGAATTCTCACTCTTGTGTTATGTGTAGCTGTGTATGATCCACGCAGTCGAAGGCATGTCTTGGCATAGTTGATAAAGCACAAGCGAGTGTCTGTTTGGGGTCACCTGCTGTCAGCCCAAATCCACGTGTTGTCGGCATCGACGGCCCTGAGTCCACAGCCTCTCCTGCTGTCAGTTGGGGTTCCGGCAGCTCCCTGTTGATGCACATTGAAACAATTCCTGAATGACCTTCAGCAGCATTTTCATTTGTGTGCTATCAGTGATTCCCCATCTGTCTAAGTGGGAGGAAGATGAGGCCTTCTGGTGCAGATTGAGTGATAGCCTCAGAGACCCCCAGAGGCAGTCCTGCCATCTTTCAGGGTGGCCAGCGTCCCCTCTGACCTGTGCGGGAACGGCTGTCCAGCTCAAAGGCAGAGAGCTCTGTCTGGAGAAACGTCTCTTCTCTACCACATCAAGATGAGACCACGAGCTTTTGAGGAGACCGAATGGGACACAGCACTGAGTGCGTATAGTACCTTCTACACAGCTGGTGTGCAACCACCCTCTCCCTGCCATTTCCCCTTCTTCCTTTTTTACCAGCACAGACGCTTTCCTATAGCAGAATAGGCCTTACATGAGAAAGCACTAACTTTTGGAAAAGAACGTTTACTCCTTGTGCTTAAATGCGGTTTGTAAGAATTGGAATGCGTGCATGATCCTATTTCCACACCTGTTCCTCCCTTATGAATCTTCTTATTGGTGAGTATCCAAAAAACTTAAAAACTCTGAGACATGTCTCACTATTTATAAGTAGATGGAATTCATTAGCAACTTCACCTCTATTCGGTTCAAGTGCCAGCACTGCATAGCATGTTGATTTCACAAAATTCAGATTTAAAGAACTGTTTTTAGTTCAAACTTTGAGAAATTAGTGTCTCCAGGGCTATAAAAAATGTACTTCTTATATAAATCAACCCATGCTGCTGAGTCATGGAACTTGCCTATACTGACCACTCTGCTGTGTGTGCCTGTACTAAGTCTGTTATGAATTGATTAGTGTTCCATTGTATGGCTATGCCAGACTTTTTCACATATTAATGGACCTTTGGGGTATTTTCCTTCTTCTGGCTATTGCCAATAAAGCTTTTACGAGTAATTGTGTAAAAGTCTTATTTAGAAATAATGTTATTTTGGGGGGTGAAATCATTGTGTCATATAGCAGGTGTTCTTTTCACATTACAGAAATTGTCCAGCTTGCCTCCGTGAATAACCGCCTCCATGGCCATGGGATCAGAAGTGGCCGGTGCCCAGCCACCATTGCTCCAAGATTCCATAGAAGAATCTTGACGCCGGGAGTAAAGGCAGCGCAGAATTCCCAATTCCAATACTAGACTTTCTGGAGCAGGGGTTGGGGGTAGCTGACTCCCGAAAACCTTGCCAAGGTAATCTTTAAACCTTAAACAAACGTTATCTTCATAAGCCATCTCAAAACTGAGCGGGTTTTAACTGAGAACGAATTACCTAATAGCATAGGCTGCCTTGAACACTGCATTCTTTTAAGATCTATTTGGGATCAGACTGACGTTAGCAACCCCAGAGACCGGGCAGGACCCACGAGAGGTGTCGAGTCTGTTCAGGAGGGATGTCAACTCGGGCGAGAAGGGAGAGAGAGGTTGGACTACGCCCGCAACGTAGTCAGTGTCACAGAAACATCCACGTAGAAACGGCTGGATCAGCACCCTTCTCTCTGTAAGCTCAACAGCAACAATAACACGGGGAGCAGGAAAGAGAAAAACAAAAACGCACAAGCAAAGTTTCCGATAATGAGAGGGGGCAATTTTTACAGATTTTTAGCTCACATAAGCAAGGTACACAACTGTGGGCAGGTGTTACTCGTTTCAAAGTAGTATACATATACATAAAAGTTCTCTGAAATATTAGCTAATAACTAGTAACCAGAGTTGTTGTTGGGTTCCTTGAAGACAGAAGAGGGAGAAAGGCATCATTTTCACTATCTTTTGATAGCTCTTATAATTCTTATGTTCTAATTAAGATTTTACTTCTTGAATAATTTTTTGAATCCGTACAAATTAGCTGTTAAAAAAATCAATAATTGAGTATGAAAGAGAAGGAAATTTCCAGACATTTTCTTCTAAGATAGCTGTACCATTTTCACATTGCCATCAGAAGTGGAAGTGTCTTTTGTTCCACATCCTCAACAGTGTTTAGTATGCTTAGTCTTTTCAATCTTAGCAAGTCTAGAGCGTATCCAGTGGCACCTCAATGTGGCTTTAATTTCCATTTTCCTAATTATGGATGATGATGAACACCCTTTCTGTGTCTATTTTTTTTTGGTGAAATGTCTATTTGAATATTTTGCCAATTTTAATTGGCTTGTCCCCTTATTAGGGTCAGAATTCTTTATATATATGTCCTTTGTCATATGTGGTTTTTTCACGGTTATAGAAATATATGTAACACATTTCCCAAGTATACATTTTCAAGTATACAATACAATGATATCAATTATATCATTATACAAACATCATCCATAATTGTTGCCAAATTCCCTATCATATGGTGAGCTGATTAATAAAAATTCCTATTTAATCATCTCTATATAATTTATTCTGTGATATTATATTTTTTAGTATATCAACTTTCTCATTATTTGCACTGTGGTTGTTCTTTTTCCAGTAATCTAGTTTCCCTCTCCCCGTCCTCTCAACTTTGCCCTACAGTAAATATGAGCCATTTGGACTCTGTCAGACACATTGTGTGCAGATCTCCCCGACCCCACCTCCGGCTTGGCTCTCATTTCTATGAGAGTGTCTTTTGGAGGGCAACACTTTCCTCAGAAAAAAACAAGGAACCCGAACAGCCCTTGACCTAATAAAGAAAACTGAATTTGTAGTTAAAACCTACATATCTAACTGGGCTTCACTATAAAACACTTACTCAATAATATAAATTCTATGCAAACCCTACATTAAAAAATTCTGTGTTTCTGGGACATAGGAACAAAAGGGACTGCCCACAACTCATTCTGTGATGTCAGCATTACTCTGATGTCAAAAGGACAAATGAAGTGTATCTCACTAATATGAAACACGTAAAACAGGTAGGTGCGGTTCACCAGGCCCTGTCAGATGACTATGTCTATCCAGAGTCTGGAGTCGGGTGTTACCTGTGCCCGGACGTCTAGGGCAGACTTCCTTCTCTCACCAAGAGGGAACTGGGGATTCAAAATCCTTCGCTCAGTAAATGGTACCTGGGTTGCTTAGGGGGAAAAAACAACAGCCAATTTGGCAAGTTTCTCTCTCACGTCTTACAACCAACCGCCCTCATTATAAATCTCTCGTTTCTTCCGAGCTGGTGTCATGATCTCTAACAGTGTTTCTACCTCTGAGCATTTTCTCTCATTATTTCACTACAAAGGAGTCAGAGATCCTTTAATGACGTAAGTGGGTACTTATCATTCTTGTGCTCAAAAATTTTCAGTGGCTTCTCATTTACTGTCATTCTCCCATTCAAGTGCTACACTGCGGCCACCCCGAACAGTGCAACATGTGGAATAATAGTAATAATATCGGATGTGCAAGGGTGGGAGGGTGGGGGGAAAAGGGGAGCTGATACCAAGGGCTCCTGCAGAAAGAAAATGTTTTTGGAAATGTTGATGGCAACATACGTACAAGTGTGCTTAATACAATTGAACGATGGATTGATTGATACGATGATTAAGGACGATGATGATACAGAACGTGTCCGCCTCGGAGCCTTTGCACAGAGGTCCTCTGCCTGGGATGGACTTCTGGACAGCCACATGGCTTGCTCCCTCTACTGCACTTCATTCAAGGTGGGCTGTGCTCAAAGGCCCCCTTCCCAGACATCTTTCCTTGTCTGCTCGGTACAGCGACTCTCCCCCACATCACTATTCCCTGCTGTGCCTCGTTGTCACTGCATTTCACTGCTGGAAGTATCCTGTTTACTGTCTGGCTCTGCCGATCAGAATATCAGACCCTTAAGGGCAGGTGACCTCCAAGCAAGTTGGAAAGCCGCTCGCTCGTAAACCACTTGGCCCCAGGCCTCCTCCAACGTGCGCGGGGCAAACCCACTGCCACAGAGCCTCTCCTGGCTCAGGGCCCGGCAGGCTTTCCGAGCCTGTCCATCTTTACGGGCGCACAAAGCCTCCTCTTGCTCCACGAGGCCTGCAGGGCTCAAAAACCGAAACCCTGCTCTCCCACCGGTCCGTTCTGCCCCTGCGATTCGGAGTAGAAAGCCCCGGTGCTCTCTGCACAGGGCGGACCTCGCCATGGGATCCGCAGCGGGGTGCGTCACCGCCAGGGGAGGAGCAGATGGCAGCCCAGGCACCGCTGCCCTCCCACGGAGCTCGCTGTTGTCAAGGATGTGCAGAAGTTGGAGCCCTTCCCCATCGTGGGGGGAATGCAATGGTGCAGCTGCTCCAGACAACAGGTGGGCAGTTCCTCGTTAAAAAAAAAAATCACTTATTAAAGGTTCATGGGGGGGAGGGAAACATGGGGAGGTGGACCTGGGGGCCTCGGAGGAGGAAGTTTTGAGGGTGATGATGGCAACAAGTGTGCAAATGAGGCCTGCATACAATTGATGTGTGTATGGATCGTGAGGGGAGGTGTGTGAGTGCCCAATAAAACGATTCATTAAAAAACGGGGGGAGAGGGGAAAGGAGGAGCTTATACCAAGGGCTCAAGTGGAAAATGTTTGGAAATGAATGTGGCAACATGTGTGTAAATATGCTAGATACAAGTGATCTATTGAATGTTACAAGAGCCCCCAATAAAATAATTGAAAAAGCAAAAACAAACAAGACAAAGTCACATAAATGTAAACCCATCTTATGACCCAGCAATTTCACCCCTAGGTATAGAAGGGGCCTTCAAAAAGTTGGGGGGAAAAGGGACTTGAAAGACAGTGGAACTTTTCTGTGGACTTTTCTGAAGCCCCCTTGCACCCCTCAGTGACCTGGAGGCGGTGACAGGGACGTGACACAGGTCACAGGTACACCAAGTGGTGGTGACAGCTTAGATGTCCAACAGGCGACTGAACACAGACCGTGACCCAAACGTCCAGCGGAGGACCAGCCAGCCAGAGCCCCGGGACATGCGGCGGCATGATGAGCCTTGAAATCATTACGTACATGCAGTAAAGTCAACCACGAAAGGTCAGATGTTGTATCTTTATCTTTATTATTGTTGTTAATGTCCCCGAGTCGGCTCTT
This sequence comes from Nesogale talazaci, assembly GCA_004026705.1. Taxonomy (NCBI): domain Eukaryota; kingdom Metazoa; phylum Chordata; class Mammalia; order Afrosoricida; family Tenrecidae; genus Nesogale; species Nesogale talazaci. The sequence goes on from PVJH01016635.1 coordinate 29,044, forward strand.
TCTCACTAATCTGAGGCACGTAAAGCAGGTCAGTGTACAACGAGCGAGCGGCGTTTACAATGGGTCACGGCGTGGGAAGGAGAGGAACTGGGCACGCGCAAAGCTGTCCCGGAGAGAACATGAGGCCACGTCACTTATCTCAGGAAGCCATGTCTGCGAAAGAGGTTGAAAGGCTATTTTATATTATTACAAGAATTTTAAAAAATTTTAAATTAAAGGCAAGGGCCTTGGTCCATGAAGTACTGCCAGTCCAGAACGTGGCTATGAACACAGGCGGCCGAGGAGCCCTGGCGGCGCAGTGGCTATGGGTTGGTCAGCGGTTCAAAACCACCGGCATCTCCTGGGGAGAAAGACTGGGCTGCAGTGACGGGTGGGACCCTCGGGGTCGCGTGAGGCAACATCGACTTGATGGCAGTGAGCTTGCTTTCTGGTTAAAAAAAAAAAGCACAAAGCAGGAACTAGCTACACATGAATAACGTGTGCCCATAAATGCCTGCGTTGTCAGCATCTCCGAGGTAGCATATCAAGTGTGGGAAATAAGAGCCGTCAATACGATTCACATGACTGTCCCATGACCGCCTCGCTCCCCTCCCCCACCCCGCCTTGTGGGAGTGTCCTTTGAAAGTGTCGCATGCGTGTCCGGTGGCCCACGTGCGGGATTCTCGAGTTCAGTACACGTCCCTTGTCTCGTTACTAGTGTTTAGCTATTTGGGCCCGGCGAACCTAGTCTCAGGGGCCCCAGTCTGTGCTTTGGAGTACTGCCTGATGGTTCGGCTTCAGTGTTTGCTGTACGCACTGTGTGGGCAAGATGGCGGCCCCCGTCCCCGGCAGGGCACTGAGACCTGTGTGCCACCTCCCGGCCGCTGAGCCCGTCCAGACATGGCAGTCAGAGGCAGACACCGTCCTTTCCTCCGTCTGTACGCACTGTGTGGGCAAGATGGCGGCCCCCGTCCCCGGCAGGGCACTGAGACCTGTGTGCCACCTCCCGGCCGCTGAGCCCGTCCAGACATGGCAGTCAGAGGCAGACACCGTCCTTTCCTCCGTCTGTGCGGGGGTCTGGCCAGTCCTGGCAGAGCCGCCCTGCTTGCTCCCGTCCAGACGTCACGGGCAGAAGCTAACTTCCGTCGGATCAAGGCAAGGCAGAGTGGGAACGCTCCCGAGGATGTGTTTCTCGGGCTTCCTTCGGGCTTTGAGGAAGGAGGAAGGCTGGCTGTAGGAAGAAACTAGGGAGAAGGACATCTGCAGGAAAAGTTGCTCGAGGGAACGAGCTCTGCAACAAAAGCCCGACCCAGCCAACTCTTGGAGCGGAAGACCAGTGCTCTGGGGAAGAGGTCCGAATGCTAACGATGCTCACCGCTCCCTCTGCACTGCGCAGGCTGAGGCGGCGCCCGGGTCCAGCGGTTCCCAGTGGATGAGTATGTGCCCTTCGTGCAGGTCTCTGCAAAGCTTCGTGGGAACGGCCTCGGCTGATGTGTGTCATCATGCAGAACGTGAGAACCCAGCGGGTTAAAAAATCCTAAGAGCAGTCAGGGCGGTTTAAAATTGCACATTCTTTTTAATAAATGGTAATCACTTGATGAGCTGTCCCGATTAATATGCACCTTGGAGGCTCTTTGATACATCTTAACCTTCAGCTAACATCTAGTGTCTCCAACGGTCCAGACCCTGAAGTCTTGCTTTTTCACACCTGGAGTGACTTCCGCTGTTGGAACCCAGGCTCCGCCCGCTTAGTTGTCAGAGACTTGTAGTGCACAGGAAGTTCCTTGAACATTTTCAGACTGAGATGAATACGGGGGTGTCAGCCCACTTGGTGCCTTTCTTGTAATCCAGGAGTTTTTAATAGAGCAACTGAACACCTCCCATCATAGCCATTCACAAAACTGATGAGACTATTTAGGCAAGGACGAAATCTTTCTACCCGAGTGTTGTAAGAAATTATTTTCTGAAAAACTAGTCTAACCACTTGAGAATTCACCTTTCCTTTATGATAAATCCTCACTGAAATTGTCCAAAGGTACATTGCAGAAATTCAGGGGAGAAAAGGAGCCCCAATCTTCTGAGAAATGACAGCAGAAACAAGCCTTGCTTGCTTGAAGGGGCCGGTCAGAGGCACAGAAGCCCAATTCCGTTGGTTGCGTGGGTACTCTGCGGGACAGTGGTTCTCTGCTCTCATCCCAATCAACAGGGCAGTATTCTCAAACATCACGGAGCTTTTCCCAGTTCTTAAAAAAGTAGTGATGAAGTTCCTCCATTGTTCAAAGTAAAGATAGAGAATAAAAATCTATTGAAGCTAAAAAATAAAAAAGTTAAAAAGCACAGTATTCAATGGGTGATATTTCTTGCTTCACGGTTTATCTACTTAGCTAAAAAATGATGTGAAGGATAACTTTAGTTCAAGGTTTAAAAAACGTCTCAGAGTACTAGTTTCAGGGGTTCCTCCTTCCTCAGAGGGTCCAGTAAGACTGGATTTGGGGGGGGGGGGAAACTTGGGAGTTAATTTTCCTCCCTTCTCTCAGGATCCTATTCTATTGTGGTCCTGATCAGAGAACTCGAAATTGGCAGAAGGGCACCATCTAGACCTGCTGGTCTCAGGTAGGTGTGTGTGTGATCATCCCTCTATCCCCAAGGGCTGGTCTGCCTGAGAACTCGTCCACAGTACATGAGATGAAGTCTCAGCCCCCTCACTTCTAAAGAGCATCCGGGTGGTCCTCCATCCAGGGTGGACTGACATATCCTGCTGGTAGTCCTCGGCACATTCAATATTCAATATCCTTCTCTGACACAATTCCAATAATTTGAAATTTTTGCAGTAAGTAACCCTTTTGTCCATCTGAGATGGAGTCAATTACTTAAAATGGCCTTTTAAACCAACCCCCTTTCCTGATGGATTGTAAATTCAAACTTCCATGCATGTGGTGACTATCCCGTTTTGAAGGGAGTCCTGTTTCAGGATTAAGGTGGGATATATTCTGAACCTCCAGCTTTCTGGAGGGTGTGACTCCAGGCCTTACCTGTGTGTTTCCTCGGGAGTACGGTCTGCTGAAAGACAAGCCCCACACACCATTAGAGTGTCCTCCTCTAGTGCCCTCAGCCTCCTGAGCTGTGCTAGAAGGCCTGCTTGGACATGACTGTCGGGCATTTTCCGCTCCTTGCCACTGCCTGAACTCTGCTTCTTGGGCATCGGTCTATCACCTGCCCTGGCTTCATAAGCGTCCACAGCCTTTTGGATGAGAAGGATCCTTTAGACAGACACGTCAGAAACTTTGGTTTTATTATTTCACAGTGAGCCATTTCACTCAAGCTTCACTGAGTTCTGTGGGGCACGGAAGGGAAAGACAGAGCCCAGGGTGTGAGGAAAACGTGGGTGGGCTAACGTCAGGGATGATGGCGCAGTAATCGCACCTTGGGAAAGTTAGACAGCTGGGATGTCTTTAATCTCCTTGGGACTTGTCTGGTATTAATTCTGAAAGACTTTCTCCCAGTTTGTCTTCATGATATTGTTGATCTTTTATTTTGGCTTCTGAGTTTGAGGCATCTTAGAAAGTCCTTTCCTATTCCAAGGTTAAGACTTTTCTGAATGTATCGATAAAATGTTACAGCGCTAAGCTCTTTGATCCACTATGAGACGGAAAAAGTAAGGAAGTGATCTAGTTTAAAAAGCAAATTTAAGTCTAAAATATACTAAGTACAAATTCCTGGATACCATTTATAAAACTTGAAGCTTTTATTCAAACATCCAAAATTTTAAAGAGCCCCGAAAGTTCACCTTTTCCACTATGTACCTTTATGACATATTGAACACATACGTCTCTCATCTATACATACAGAAACACACAGGTACATGGTACCATGGATGTGTGAAAAAATTCTAGTTTCCATCATTTTCTAGAATGTGAAGTTCCAATTTGACATTTTCGTCGCATTAAGACATTAGCTCATGAAAATTTCTATTTCATTTTTCTCATTATCTCCTCACTTTGTTGGATCTTGAAGATTTCTTTTTTGTTTTAGTGTATCTTGACTTAAAAAGTCTCTTTTCAATTAAGCTCACTTCTTCATGGAGAAAAGATGTCTTTATTCTTAGCAGGAAGGAGAAAAGATTTAGTATAAACTGGTAGCTCAGAGAATAATTTGATTCTTCATAGGTTGTCACATGTTTACAATAGCTGAGAGAAGAAGAAAATACACAGTTAGGCTTAAAATAGTCGTCAGAATGAGAAGGAAATGTAATTAGTTAAAACTCTTGTATTTTATTTAGCACTGCCTGCAGCCAGCACACAAGGGCCGTGGGGCTGATCCTGGCCAGCTCCTCTCCTTCTAGAGTCGACCCAAGTGAGCACACAGCCCCAGGCAGTCTGAAAACCACTCAGCTCCACGCCCCTCCCCTCAGCCACTCAAACTCCAGGCTCTAGAATGAAGCTCACACTCCTTACACACTCACACAGGAAGAAGAGTCGACAAAGCAATTTTACGAATTTTACAATACTGGAACCTTGCCATAATTAAATCTCTCTTTCTACCAAGAGATAGGAATGCAGGGGACGAAAACCCAACTAGTGACTCATCGAGAGACCTCACAGGTCAGGGCAGAACAGTTCCTGGGAGTTTTCAGACTGTCGGAAATTGTTAAAGGGAGCAGAAAATCCTGTCTTTCTTCCATGGTGCAGCTGGTGGTCTGACCCTCGGACCGAGCAGACCTGGGATTCCTGTGACTCCAGTCCCATGTGACAAAGTCTCCTCCAATAGTGCCGACAAAATTGGATTTCCATCTTTACCCCATGTACACAATGAGCTCAGGGTGGACCAAAGTCTTTGAGGGTTCCCACAACTAGAGAGGTCCTTGCGGGGAAAACAGGGACAGGCTGAGAGGCCTGTGGCAGGGCTCCTGGAAGGGAGCACACCCAGAGGAAGACAAAGTAGATGAAGGAGACCTGCTGGAAATAAGACAAAAGGTGCATCAAAAAGCAAAAAACTAACTCGCACAGGGGGCACCAATCTTTGACCATGACAAAGCGAGGAACTAGTTTCTAAAACTTATCTCAAAGGGCACTATCTCCACACAGAAAAAGACAAATAATGCAATTAAGTGGGCAAAGATTCCATGATGCTCACCTTCCCGACACAATCACTGAAGACAGATGTGCTCATAAGCAAAGGTGGTGAAGAAAGCTGATGGTGCCCGGCTATCAAAAGATAGCGCATCTGGGGTCTTAAAGGCTTGGAAGTAAACAAGTGGCCATCTAGCTCAGAAGCAACAAAGCCCACGTGGAAGAAGCACAACAGCCTGCGTGACCATGAGGTGTTGAAGAGATCAGGTATCAGGCATCAAAGAACTAAAAATTATATTATAAATGAGGGGGAGTACAGATTGGGGACCCAAAGCCCATCTGTGGATAAAGCAACATCCCCTTATAAAAGGGTCATGGGAGAAGAGGAGCCAGTCAGGGTACAGTGCAGCAACAATGAAATATGCAACTTTCCTCTAGTTCTTAAATGCTTCCTCCCACCCACTATCATGATCCCAATTTTACCTTACAAATCTGGCTGGATCAGGGAATGTACACTAGTACAGATAGGAACCAGAAACACAGGGAATCTGGGACAGATGATCCCTTCAGGACCAGTGGTGAGAGTGCTGATACCAGAGGATAAAGGGAAGGTGGAGTAGAAAGGGGAACCAATTGCAGGGATCTACATATAACCTCCTCCCTAGGGTGCAGACAACAGGAGAGTGGGTGAAGAGACACATGGGACAGTGTACGTATGCTATAACAAAATAATGATAATTTTGTAAATTATCAAGGGTTCATGAGGGCAGGGGAGTGGGGAAGGAGGGGAAATATGAGGAGCTGATACCAAGGGCTCAAGTAGAAGGAGGATGTTTTGAGAATGATGTTGGCAACAAATGTACAAGTGTGGTTTGCATACAATAGATGTATGTATTGATTGTGATTAGAGTTGTATGAGCCCCCAATAAAATGATTAAAAAAAAGAAGAAGAAGTGGCAAAGGCCATGAGCGGCATTCAATGGCCACCAAGCACATGAAGAAATAAATGCTCCTGAGCTGTCACCGAGGGATGAGGCTGACACCCGTGTGCCCTGATGATGACAGCAGTGCACAGACACAGGCACCCACGCAGATGCACCACTACCGTGGAGAGTCATATGGCGCTCCCCAAACAACTAGGAATGGGATTCCACGCCATCCAGCAATCTCTCTGCTAGGGGGATATCCGAAAGAAGAGTTGTGACGCCGACAGATACATGCATGCCCAAGTACGCCCACTTTCACCGAAGCACTGTGCACAGTAGCAGGATGATGGAGACGCTCTAGCTGCTCAGCAGAAGAAGCATGGGCACGCGTGCACCACGGAATACCATGTCTCACTGCAAGCAATGCAGAAATCAGGAAGCGCTTTGGGGCATGGGTAGGAGACCACTGTTACAAGGAAAGGAAAAACAAGATAAAGGCTTTCTTGCCAAAGGGAACCGATGGGGGGCTGGGGGGCAACGGCAAGAGAGGGAAGAAGATAAAGCAACAGACTAGACAGCTGAGGGCGTGCCCCTGCGTGAGTGGAGCCTACTGTCGGAGGTGGGGGTGGGTGGTAGTGGTGCTTAGTAGCCTGAATTGTTGAATGCACAGTTAGTGATCTGAAACGGTCACCTTCACCTAATTTACAATTCAAAGGGAGAAGATAGAGTTCTTCTGTATATAAGATGCCAATTGATATGAGGGGATACTCATAAAAACCTCCAATTTTTTCCCCCCAAAAGCTATGTAAATTTTTTTTACAAAGCACCCTCCATTATACTTACTACATTTGTCAAATCTGCGATTCCCTCTTAGAGACAGGGCAGCCCCACCTCTCCCCTTCCAGGTCTAGCCCTGTGGCTTGTATCAAGTAGTTCAATAACTAGCTGTTCTGGGAAAAACAACCACCTGTGACTCTACTCGGGGAAACATTGTTCAAACTCATCTGTTTGGATGGCTGACAGCATCTCCCTCATTCTTTCCTTTACCTCCTCTGTGTCATCAAATCACTGTGTGACTTTGAATTTTTTTTAAAGAGATCAAACTTGGATTCAGCCTGTCTTCCGATCATAGGAAAGAGCCTCATTACCTTCGACAGAATTTCTGTGTACTAAGCCAATAGAGGGAGTTCTTGGTCGTCAGGGATTGGCCTTTCTTCTTCAGGATCCCCTGGAGGCTGTGTCCATGGAAACAAATTCTATCAGGGCCTTCTTTAGTCCAGTCGAACTGAAAACTTGAAGGGCTTTTATTTTCAACAGTTGGTGTTGAATCACCCAGCATGCTAAACTGCTTTTGTAGATTCACAACCATATCTGGAAACAGCAGGGTGGGGGGGAGAGGAGTAAAATACAAACTAACGTTCATTAGAAAGTATGAGTTAAAGAAAACTATTTTAAAACAAAATGTGGCATAATCACTATCTGTGCAGTCAGTTGTTCACTGTTGAAAGCAGACATGTCTTACCTACGAAGGAGCTGGCACAGTGGGGACCCACTGGTCAGCAGTACAAAGACACCGGCTGCTCCAGGGTCAAAGACGGGGCTTCCTGCTCCCCTGAAGCCTGACAGTCTTGGAAACTCATAGGGCCAGTCCTGCCCTGCTCTGAGTCAGCACCAGCTTCCTGGCAGCGGGTTGCTGTGGATCACCTACTACATACCAGCTGCCATCCAGTGGGTGCCGAGTCCCAGGGACCCCAATGGTGCAGGGTAGCGCTGCCCGGCCCGTTTCCGAGACTGTGACTGTTTGCAGGTATAGAACGCCCCCCGTCTTTCTCCCATAGAATGCTAAGGGGCTCTGAATTGTTAAGATAGTCTTGTGAAATAATAGCCAAGTAAGGACACTCACCATTCCTGACTTCAAAGGGTGAGTCGGAGCCACAGGACTCCACACCATGTAGGGCTGGTGTATGGGCAGAGCCAAGGGCAGTGTCAGACAGCACCAAGTCCAAAGTCAAAGCCATCCATCTACGGTCAACTGACTTTTGATCAGTGTCAAGTCTAATCACTGGGGGAAGAGCAGCCTTCTAAACAGTCCTGGAGCTTTGACCACTGAAGTTGGACCTCTACTTCATGCCATCTATGAGAACTAGCTCAAAATGGATGAAGGGCCTAAATATGAGAACTAAAATTCTAACACTCTTAGGAAAAACATAGAGATAAAACATCATGGTGGTATTTCTGACAATGGATTCTTAGGTAAGAAACTAAGAGTATTAGCAACAAAAGACAAAGATAAATGATGCTTCACAACTTTTCTACATCTAAAGACTTTTTCCAAAAAGTGAAGAGACAATCTACAAAAAGGGAGAAAATACTTGCAAATCATATACCGGACAGAGGTTTAACATCCAGGATATGAATAGCCAGACATTACAGGTTTGTAATCATTGTGCAACTGATTTATTGTGAACTCCTTTATAACAAAAGACAAACAGTACAATTAAAAATTAAACAAAGACTTTGAACAGACATTTCACCAAAGAAGATATACAAATAGTCGATGAGCCCATGAAAAGATGCACAATATCACTGGTCATCAGAGAAATACAAATCAATACCACATGGAGATACCACTTATGGATGGTTCCTCTCGGAGCCAAACAGAAAACAACAAGTGGTGATGAGAACGTGAAATGGCGTAGCTGCTGTCTGAAGCAACATGGTGGTTCTTCAACAGGTTAAACATATCATTACCATAAAACTCACAGCAAACCTCTAACTCTGACTCGTTTTGCTTCTACACGGCAAGGCTTTTCTATTAAGTCTTTGTGGGAGCAGCCCACCCATGTCAACTCTGAAGGAAATGACTAAACTTGTTTGTGCCCTAATTGAAGAGGACTGAAGAGAAGATTAACAGTAGAAACCAGAGTCCAGACTTCTCAATCGGTCAGGTTACATAATTCTGACCGACAGAGGCGAGTCGAGTAACTTTCTGCTTGATGGCCACCCAAGTGGTGCACGCACTCCACTGCAGACAAGAGCAGGGCTCTCGATGAAAGGTTCACCCAGGGGGAATAAGAGCCCGAGGCATTCCGCAGAAGGCCTGTCAGAGAGGCGGCGAGGGGCTTTGCCAGGGTGGTCCTGAAGACCAAGCTCAGGGAAGACAGTGGCCCACTCACCAGGAGGAAGAAGCTGTCAGGTCAGAGCAGAAGCAGACCACTCAAAGCAAACTTCATGGCAGCACTCTTTTGGAATGGTTGATGGCCTTTTGGCTTATGAGGAATGTTTTGAGACTGTCAGTCAAAGTTTCAGCCGAAAAACATCTGGGCGAGCTTCCCCAGAGAGTTCTCGTCCACCAAGACAACGCTCCTGCCCATTCCTCTCCTGAAACAAGGGTGATGCTGTGGGTTTCCATAGGAAAGCACTAGATATCTACTGTCACGTCCTGCCTTGGCTATATCTGATTTTTGTGGGATTTTTTTTTTCATAATCTTCATAAACATTTAAAGGGAACTCATTCTCCTCCAGTTAACAATGTAAAGAAGAATGCACTGACCTGGTTAAGTTTCAAGGACCCTCGGGGTCTCTAGAGAGGGACTAAACAGCTGATAGCAGCCAGTGCTTAACCAAGGCATTTGAACCTAGGCCACTTGGGTTAAGAAACAGAGTTCATATTACTTTGAAAATTCTTACCTTTTAATTCTATTTCCCATGAACTTTTTGAGGACCTCTTATATTTTACCACAATAAAAATTTTTAAAGGGGAGTGGATTGTAAGTGCTGGGGCATGAAGGAGGGGTAGATGATAGTAGGTTAGGGAGGGCTATGAGGTAGTCATGGAAAAGGTACTGCTTGAGTCAAGAATGACGGTCAATGAGTTAGGCAGGCAGGCTAAAAGGAAAACGTGAGAGACACTCAGGTCAGTGGGCAGAGCTGGCCCACCCTCCCTGGAACACAGGGTGCCCACGAGGCAGCCTGAGGAACTGCAGAGAGGTCAGCACGACAGAGGGAGCAGACCGTACAGGCCGCTGTCAAGACACAGGTTTCATTCTGAGTGAGTGGAAAAACAAGCTATTTCATTTTATGAATCAGTCCAGAAAGTCATTTTCCAGGTAATTTCCAGGTTTTTTTTAAAAAAACATAAAAGTACTTTCTCGGGCTGAGCGCTGGTGGTGTAGAGGTTGTGTGGGACTGTGGCCCACAGGGTTGATGGTTCAAATCCAGCAACAGCTCTCCAGGAGCAAGGCTGGGTTTCCTGTTCCCACCAGGGCAGTGATGCCACCAAAAAAAAAAAAAAAAGTACTCTCTCAATGCAATCAATTTTCTTCCAGACACTTGGTTTCAGTAACTTAAGGTTACTAAAAATAATATCCACCAAAAATCAAAACATTTGTAGTGACCACGGACAGTTAGCTGAATGCACAAGACAATCCAAAGGCAAGTCTCCAAACAAGGGTTTCCCAAAGTCACAGAAGCAGGATTTTCTATTTCAGTGAGAACTTAAGTTCTATCTTGCAACATGCATAATGGCATGCTGCCAAAATAAACAGAGGGATTCCTATGGAGATCTCTGGAGGGAGATGGTGCTCCCGGGAGTGTTTATAAAGAAGAAAAGTGAAGCATTCATCTTTCAAAGTCAAGATCTTTAGCCCTCGCACAACTGCTTTCTTACTTGGCATTAACGCGAGACCCTCGCCTTACCTCTTCTTTTATACACGACCGATCTGTCGATGGATGAGTAGTAGAGCGGCTTCTCACTCTTCCACAGGTACCTGTGCAAGCAGGGAAACGAGGGGGCTCAGGGCGAGAGGGGCAAACTCCAGTGCACTTTAGAGAAGAGTCTGACGCCCGAGGGGCCTATGTTCAGGGAACTAGCTCTGGCTTACAAGGATCTATTCACAGGTTTCAGAAAGGTCGTGGGAAATTCCTTATCTTTCCTGTAAGTACCTCGCGCTAACCGATTGTGCAACTGGAGCTTCAAAATTCCTTCTCTTTCGATTTTCCCCACACACTTCTTGGAGGCTCCTTATAAAGAGCCCTTCTAGAGGTGAGCAAGTTGTGCTGCATGAGAGAGCAGGCCAACAGAAGGGGATGCCTTTCCCAAGGTCCCCTAAGTGACACGTGATCCCGAAGAACACGTCATCCAACATAAAAACGGCTTCTCTCATCATGAAGTTCCTGTGCCGCTTACTTTTTAAACAAATGAAGCTACCGTAGAACCAACTGTTCCTCCTCCTCCTTGCCTTTGCTCCAACAGCCCTTGAGCTGAGGGCCAGGTTAGCGGTGCTTCTGGTTCTGCTAACACTTGGAAGCAGGAATTAGAAGGGTGCCTCTGTGGCAGGTAGCCCTGGAAATCCATCCAATCCCTGGTGGGAATCGACAGACCCAGATTCCAGCATGGCAGGATTCTATGTTCCAAAGGGTTCTTGCCAAGATAATGCCAACCAGAGAGGAGCTGTTTTAAGATGAAGATCCTGGATAGATGTGGCCCTGTGGGGTCCCACCAAGTTGGTTGGGGTTCTTCGAGATTTAGGGTACCATATTAAAGATAATCACTTCTCGTATTATCTGTTCCTGGCCCTAGTTCCAGATTCTAGCACAAATCTAGAATTCAGTTATTGCCACAACTTTGCCAAGTAAATGTATTGCTGCTTTTTAACAAATATAATACTTAATGTTCACTTTCAGACTCATTTTCATTATCTCTTATTAGTTCCCTAAAGTAAATGACTTCCATAATTTATAGTAAAGAATCCACAGATGGAAGGTGGGATGAAAAGGTGGAGCACAGGGGCTTTTCAGGACAATGAAACTTTTGGATAAGATGCGGTAATGGTAGATACATGGCACTCCATAGGACTGTATGAACAGTAAGGTAAACTATGAACTTCAATTACTATAGATACCCGAATATAAGCTGACCAAATACTAATTTTACCACAAAACTGCCTAGAAACCGTGCTGTAAAACTCAGCTTACTCACAAGTATATACGGTATCAATAATTTATCAGTATTGGTTCATCAATGATTATAAATGCACTATATTAACATAAGATGCTACTAATGGAAAACTATGGACAATGAGAGAGGGATTAAGTAGGAACTTTCTATTTTATGCTGATTGTTCTATACAACTGAAACCGCACCAGAAAAACAAAGCAATCAACAACGACGATGATCTTTTTGTGTGATTACTTGCATACTTACTGGCATTCCAACTTTTCATCCATTTTTAAAATTGGGTTTTTAATTTTTAAAAATACAATCACAATATTTCTTTTATTGGGTATGTGACTTACAAATTATTTTCCTCCTAGTCTGTGGCTTCATATTCTTTTTTGGGGGGGGGCATCACTGCCCTCTGGTGGTCATGGGAGCTACCCAGCCTTGCTCCCAGAGAGCTGCTGCTGGATTTGAACTGCCAAGCCAAAGGGCCACAGTCCCGCACTCAACCACTATGCCACCGGGGCTCAGCCCAGCTTCATCTTCTCTTAATAGAGTCTTTCGAAGAGTAGTTCTTACTTCTGGTAAAGTTCAGTTTATTTATTTATTGTCCTTTTAACACTTTCAGTATCATGTTAAAGAAAACTTTACAAAAATCTTCTAAATATATTTTTAATTTCCCTCCTTGTTCTTCTCCACATCCTTCCTTGACAACTCAGAAGTCTTGACCCCACCTCGTCAACAAGGCTGGCCATGTTCAGAGCTCCCTCACTGCCACTAAATTCATGAACACTCACGGAGACCCTATGGTTCTAGGTAATGCTTTAAGGATTTCCATCTGGTACCATGGGACATGATATAGAGAACACAGACAAAGAAACTGGACATTGACATCAAAAATAAGGTGGAAGATATTGAAAAAGATAGTCAGCATGCCTGGGGCGTGGCATCCACACACTCATAGGTGACACCCGTAAGTCACCTCACTTAGCCCTTGGCACACACCCTCTGAAGCAGAAGGGCAATCACGAATCCCCTGGACAATGGCTGCCATCAGGCCGCTGCCTCTGTAGAAAGTGCCACTGTATAGACAGATGTACTTCCTTTGGTCATAAAATCTCTTTGAAGGCAGCAAAAAGTTACTAAGTCTTGGATGTGCAAGTAAATAGAAAACACAATCGGAGTTAATGGAAACACTGGTAAAATCCAAATAGAATCTGGGGTTTAGTTAGTGCATGGCTAATATTTTTAGGGAAAAAGTCACAATGCTGATAAGTCTACAGTGATGAAATTTCAGCTCAATGTACAGTAACAAATGTGGAAAGAAAGCAGGTGGATTCAAAAACTCAAAGAGAAAACATGCTAAGTCCTGGTGGTGCACAGTTGTTGTGTGGGGGACTGCGGCCCACTGGGTTGGTGGTTCAAATCCAGCAGCAGCTCTGCAGGAGCAAGGCTGGGTCTCCCACTCCCACCAGAGGGCAGTGATGCCTACTCCCCTTTCCCCCCCCCCCCCCAAAAAAAGAGAAAACATACTTGGCCCTAGCTTCTTCCCATTTTTGTTTTTTCTCATCAACAGCTTTCTTCATAACTTGGTACCATTTTCTGAAATCAAACCAAGGCTTATCTGAAATGAAATGAAATCCATAAATATTAACCAAAGTAAACTACACTATCATAATATGAATTATACTATCACAAAGTACATTACACCTGAGAATTTTCATTTGTAAATACAGAGATAATTATGTCTATTACAGCTCTTAGAAACCATAGGTGAGGCAATTGGCTTCACATCCTGATATGATGCCCCCAGTCCATCTCTCCCTTCTTTGGGTTCCTGCTTACAATATGGCCCGAGAGAGACTACACTGAAATGACCCTTTCATGTCTGTTTCCCCTAGATTTGATTAACTATCCTTGAGAATAGACAACAGACTTTGCTTGCCACTACATAATCAAATGGCTTTTTCCTAAACTCAACATGGTGTTTGGCATATGATGATACTACAGAATGTGTGATACACAGTTAAATTAAGGAACAAATGGGTGAATGTGACAAATAGGATACAGACAACAGTGTCTGCGGGAGTCATGTTCTTAAGTTAATTTTATGATTGAGATGTAGGGGTGGAGTCTAGCCTGTTAATCTGGAGATAGCTATTGAGTAGCCAATGAGGCCTCTATATGGGCATGACTTTCTCCTGAGACTTCTGGGAAATCTCGAGATATTTCCCTTGTGAAGATGAGAAGCTATCTTCCCCAGTTGTTGGGAGTTAGTTTCATAGACAATGAATCACAGACAAGACAAGATGGCAGGGTCTGAGAAACTGGAGGAGCTGGCGGAGAGACCACATGGCTTTTCCCTGATGGAGCCAGACCTCTGAAGCTGGGGCAGCCACATGGAGACCACTGCCAGTGATGAGTTGCTTCAGCTGTTGATGGACCCTGGGTCCAGGAAGCAAGGAGCCATGGCGAGGCCCCAGCCAGCACTGGGATTCTGCACCCACTGACCTGTGACTTCGTGAGTTGGAAGGAGATTTTATAGACTGATTTTGGGCATATGGGTTAATATTGGACTTATGACTTTGAACTGGACTGGGCTCAATGTCCTGTTCCTCTTGTATGTAAATCTTTTCCTTATATCTATATGCGTGTCCATGAAATTTGTTCCTCTAGCCTACCCGGACTAACACAGTGTCTGACTACAGACTTCCAGCTTCATTAACTCCTTGTCCTTGTTCTTCAAAGTCCTGATCCAAAGCATCTAGAGGGGAGTAAAAAAGTGGATCGTAATGGACAGTTGAGTGAGAGAGACGACAGAATGAAAAGGCACGAGGTACCATAGTTCACGCCCCACTTTTTGTTCAATCCTCACTGGGAGGTGAGAGGAACACGGAGGAGCAAAGAGGCGAAAGAGAAGGTACAGCAGAGAAGAGGACCCCAGAGTGAAGGTCCAGCAAGGCAGGCTGAGAGGAAGATGGCTAAATGAAAGGTTAAATTTTTTTAGTATACTCTCTAATTAAGATGGCATCTTTCAATGGTTAATTAAAACTCTCTCAACCTGCCACCTCAGTTAATCCAAGATGGCCTGGGATGCCGCACTGCTGAAGAGGAAAGAAAGTACCCAAAGAACCGTCCAGCGAGGGAAATCAACAAAGAAGTAAGTGTGCCTCGCACACCTGCTCACTGAAAGGAGCACAGCGCTTGGGAGCACAGCTCGGCTCCTCTGCCTGAAAGTGACCTCTGGGAGAAGCTTTTAAAGGTTGATTCAGGGTGAGTCCCAGGGACTCCTCGAGACTCCACTAGTCTAATAAGTCTTGATTTTTAAAAAAATCTCCCCTGCCCCCGTCCCATCTGGTCAGGTGTAGCCTGACCATCCGAGTAAGCGAGAGCATATTCTCAAGTTCACAGTCTGAGAACTCGTCTAAACATTTTACAGATATTAGTCATCAAATAGGAGCAGATACACTTAGGCCACTAGTTAAAACCTAAAGTACTACATATATAAAATAAATCTAGACAGGAGGGACTGTGGCAGGAGCTACCCGCTCTGATTTGGTAAAAGGTGAGGTGGGGAGGGGGGTGTGTAGAGAGGAAAGTGGTATTTATGTTGTGTTGTCCAGAAGGAAGGAATGGCCAGGCACTAAAGGCACCTAAGGGATAAGACAGAAAAGAAGAGCTCAGAGAGGGGCCAGCATAATCATGGGTTGAAGGCATTAGAATAGAAGATATAATCACAAAAATAATACCCATCAATACCGATAGCCTATGAGTAGAAGCTGGGAATGAAAAACAAACCCAAAGCAAGTTGATCTCCATTAGACACACAGAGAGAAATCAGTAAATTTTCAGTAATATAGAGAGATAATTAGAAAATTCTCTGAAATTCTGGTACAACTCATGCACTTTATATACTGTGTGTAGTCTATGTGTACACATAGAATTTCCAAAGTCCTCCCATATAAACTCCATCATTCACAATCACTTCAAGTATGATAAAAAAAATTAAGTACCTTCTTTGTTATTTTCATTATGTTTTTCAGCAAGATTAGATAAAGACCTGTAGGCAACAATAAACAAGTTCATTTAATCAGAAGTCT
Source organism: Nesogale talazaci (assembly GCA_004026705.1). NCBI lineage: Eukaryota > Metazoa > Chordata > Mammalia > Afrosoricida > Tenrecidae > Nesogale > Nesogale talazaci. The sequence continues at coordinate 45,059 of PVJH01016635.1, forward strand.
ATTATTCATAGAGTTAAAATTGGAATTCCTCTGAAAGAAAATGGAACTCTGAAAGAACCACACTTGGAATGGAAGAAAAATGTAGAGCAGAGACAGCTGCTGAAACGGGGCAGACACGGTGGGCACTGCCATTCTTTGAAATTTCTAAAACCATCAATGAGACACCCACAGTGGCCCAGGGCCTAAAGCATGTCAAGAACGTGCTCAGAGATTCTTCACGCCTGGCGTATGATGATACTCCAACAGCCCACTGTCGGTGAAGCAACGAGAAACACTGACCTCAGAACACGGGAATAAAACCAACAGGCGACACAGTAGTAGAAAGTGGATCTGACATTGAGGTGAGGCAAAATATTTTCTATGAACTGTCACTGCTAGCCACGTTCTGTAACAACTGAGCATCCCGTTTTCTACTGAATTAAAGACGAGCTCCCTAATCTCTAACAATCAGTAAAACCCAGGATCATTCTTTCAATAACAATAAAAAAAGAAAGATGTTTTTAAAAACTAAGATCAGTACAATAAAATCGACTTTTCATAAAATTAAAGCAAACACATACCATTCTAAAGTGTCATCCAACAAGAAGAGAAGTTTCAGTACTACTACAATGATAGCTACCGCTTGTACATCATATTTCACCGTGTTTGCCATTTTAGCTATAGGATCAAATGTTAAAAAATCCATTTCTCCCATTCCAGTTATTTTTACCACTCTGCCGGTTAAAGTGTGCATTTCATCTATTGAAGAATAAAACAAAAAAAAAGTGTGAGTTAAATTGCTTTGTTAACAATACCATACTAATGTCTATAACTTTAAGACAAACTGCCTTAAATATCTATGTGTACACATAAAATTTTCAAAGTCCTCCCTTCCATATAAACTCTATCACTCACAATCATTTCAAATGAGAAAAAAAATTAAGTACTTTAACATGATGCTAAGCTAGAACTGGGGAACACATTTCCATTTTGTGAACAATTAAAATAAGAGATGATTTCCATAAAGAAAAAACTAATATTAGTAGAGTCCTGGCAAGGTCTTTTTTTCCCCCATTTTGACTTCCTAAGACTCCTCCGATTTGTATGTCACCTCTTGGCACACAGCCACTGCTCTGCTTTTCTACTGATTCACAGATGTCTCTTGTCTGTGTGTCTAGAGCCACTGGTGTGGACTACATCTCTCTAAGACCCAGTTCCTCGAGGAAATCACTGTGCGATTGGTGCTGGCACAAGGAGGCCCTTCATGTGTCCTAACTACCTGGAGGGCTTTCCCAAGGAAATTAGAAGCTTGGCACGGATTGCATCTATCACTCACAGATGAATAATGTGAGACTTGGAACCAGAAAGTCTAGGCCTATATTTAGGCTTCCTAATCATTGGCTCTGTGACTAGGCATCAGAATCACTGAGCCTCAGTTTCTTCAGTTGTGAAATGGGTATGGTGAGATGGAACAGTGGTGCCTAAATGAATGAAGACATGGATTATGGAACCTCTAGTGTGCAGACTGAGTTGGAGTTCCTCCATTTCATCAGCCCCAAGGCCTTGCAGATGTTGCTACCTCTGCGGACAGGATGCAGGGTGGTGGTGAGAAGACCAGGGACCCCGCCTGCTTCAGCCATCGGCATTATCATTAGGGTCTCTTTAAAACCTTGTGTGAACTCTTTGTAAGTCCAAGATTAGGACAGAAACAAGAACTCTGTATATTTTGAAAGTACTACCAACAAAGCAAATTAAAGTAATAAAATCTCATGTATATGAAATCTTAAATGAAAAAATGACTTTTGAACCCTCAGTAAGGCACATATGGTAACTTCCTTAGTAGAGGATACATGTGAAGAGGTTAAATTGTTTTGTTTCTGTTTTATATTTAATATTTTGGGGTGTATATTTGCTACTGTACATAATACATCACTTAAGCAACAGTCTTGTCATACTGTGTTTATTTTTTCTCTCAAGAATAAAAGTCCTGAATTTCTCACATTTCTTGTTCAGCAAGACACCCAGGAGTGAGTGACATCAGCGGATTCCTCCTGAGTTACTTGTGTCTCGGCAGATTTTGAATGAGGAGGTGAGCGCAGTGAGGCTCTTGGCACATCTTAAGTTTCAATGCCGTAAGAACTCACTGTGGGACTACCAGACTAATATTTCCAGTTTGTTTCAGGGATTGGAAATAGCACGTTATCCAAACCCAAAACATTAGCAGAGTTTAGCTTATGGCATTTTTTTCATAGGCATTTCTTATGCAATAATGAAGCTTTAATGAAAGCAGCGAGAAACTGATGTGGCTTTTTCTTTCGGTCTTTAATGACACCTGCTGAAACATTCAGCTACTTTACTTAGCATTCTATGACCCAGGGGTAACTGGGAGTCAGAGGCCAACCTAATGGCAACCAGCAACAAGAGCCGCAGTGCACTGACTGGAAAAACCACCTGTCAGGGGGACTTCAAAAGTCCACGGGGAACAAGGAATGAAAAGAAAATGGAGTTTTCCATGAACTTTTTGAAGCCCCTTGTACAATGTGAACCATGATGAGATCCCATTTTAAAACTACTAACCTGGACCTTTTTAATCCATCTCTGAACAGCACTCTCTCAGCAAGAGTATGTGGTCTGAAGTATTTTAAGAAGGGCATCGGACAGCAAGCTCTAAGTGCCTCTGGTGGCCTCTACTCTACCAGGAGGTCCTCATAGCTGAGATCTGACAAGATTCTGGATCCCTCTCTTTATCAGGCCTAACCAAGGGCCGGCAAAATGCTATTCGGAGCCACATGCGGCTCTGAAGTAAGATGGAAAACAGTCGCAGGTTATTATTTCAGATCTGTTTGGAAGAACATAACTAAGGCTCCTGAGTGATTTCACAGTTGTTAGGAGGGAAGGGATTGGCTCTTCGGTCTCAAGAGTTTTGCCGACCCCTGGCCTGGCCGATAAGAGCTATTTTCACCGTATATTCCACACACATACCAGGGAGGTTGACTTCCATTAGGTACTTCATACACAAGATGTTTGGATGCAGATAGCAGTCCTCAGTGATGTCTGGAAAACGAGGCAAATCCAAAAAAGTGGCAACTTCAATAACTTTTTTATAGATATCTTCATAGCTTGGCCAAGACTGGAATAAAGAGAAACAGTCAAGAGAGGAGGATTGGTCATATGAATTATTACGTTAAAAATATTTTTTATGGTTTTAAAACAATTTAAATACTTTCAAAAGTATTTTTTGGTGTTTATTGAATAAATTCTAATATAGAAGAAAGTATGAAAGAGGAAAACCTTTCATAAAGCCTTCCCAGCCCACCAGAAAGGTATTTAATAGTAATCCTCCTCTTCAACAAAGAGCACCAGAGCACACGCGGCCTGAATGGAGCAGGCGGGGTCTGAGGTCCGGAGCTGACCTGCTCCTACCAGCACTTACAGTGTTATGCAGACTGTTCGGCTTGAAAAAAAAATCCTTCTTCTTCCTAATCCTGCTCTGATCTTTAAACATACAGATATCGAAGTTAGACTGTTATTACATAATGTTTATAGGCTTTGATGTGGGTAACAGCATCACGGTTTTAATCCAGTGGTTAACAAACCCACAATTCAACTTCATATGAAATGTGATCCGACCTAATGCTACATGGAAGTCTCTTATTGAATCCAGGAAAATCTATGAGTCGATATTAATAAATTCATTCTATTCAGCACTATAAAATTGTCCCTGTAGAGTTTCTGTATATGCTATTTACATTTTTGAAGTTGTACACATTCCTGATATCGTCACGACATATGCTCTTTCCTCCTTAACGCATTTAGCACATAAAGGTATTAAGGTCTCAGTCTATCTTGCACAAGACGCAACGGGGCACGCAACTATTGCTAAATCGGCGCCCTCTGTGCATCCATCCCACTGGTGTCTTTCTCTTGTCCAGTTTACCAAGTCCGAGTTCCTTCTGTAGTGACGTGTCCAAGGAACATGAGAACATTTCTCCCATCTAAGGAGCATTCTGGCTGGACTTCTAGGACAGATGTGCTTTTCTTCTGGCAAGCCACAGTACTTTCAATATTCTTTGCCAACACCATAATTCGAAAGCATCAGAATTCTCTACCTTATCCATTGTCCAACAAATGAGGCAACTGAGAAATACCACGGACTGGAGCAGTTGCATCTTAAGACCTCAGAGTGCCATCCTTGCTCTTCAACAACTAGTACTGCAGGGTCCTGAGAAAACTGGACCTTAATACCATTCTGAAAAACTGGCAGTATTTACTAAAGTGAAGCATTTGCACATTAAATGGCGCGGCAATTCTATTCCTATATACCCAACAGAAACATAGGTGCTTATCTAACCAAAGGTCAACTAGGACGTTCATAATAACAAGACTTGTAGACGTCCTCGTACCCGTCAATGGTCCCACACCTAATCCACAACCAATTGTGGAATCAAGTTGATTTGGACTCACAGTGACACTATCTAGGATTTCTAAGACTACTGCACATCTTTATAGAGGACAGCCTCCTCTTGTTCCTGTGGAGTGGCTAGTGGGTTGGAACTAATCACCTTGCAGTTAATAGTCCAAAGCTTGTCCTGCAGTGCTACCAGGGCTCCAAAAGATATACATGGTGAAATGTTCTCACAACAGAACACTACACAGCGACGTGAATAAATCACCGATGCACAACCATACGGACAGAATTTCAAAATGTGATGTTAAAACAAAGAAGCAAGATGCTAAACACCGGGGGGGGGGGGGAGAGTAAAAAGGGAGTTCAAAAGTGATAGGATAACTGAGGGAATGGGGCACTAATCCACCCAGGGAGGGAGTATGGGTCTTGTCTCCACAGAAACCGGAGTGGGTGAGCAGTTCCTACCACGAAACACCCAACCATGAAGACAATGTGGACACACAGAAGGATGCGAGAAAAGAGAGCTATAGAGCCGGACACAACCC